>PVIJ01004656.1:103969-114610 GCA_004024925.1 Scalopus aquaticus
ATTTTTCTCTTTCTTTCTGGCTTATTTCACTGATCATGATCCCCTCTAGGTCCATCCATGTTGCTGCGAATTGCATGTGTTTGTCTTTTTTGAATGCTGAATAGTATTCCATTGTGTATATGTACCACATCTTCTTGATCCAGTCATCTATTTTTGGGCATCTGGGTTGTTTCCATACCTTAGCTATTGTGAACAGTGCTGCAATAAACATGCGGGTGCATGTATCCTTTCGGATTAGTGTTTTTGTGTCTTTTGGGTAGATTCCCAGTAGTGGTATTGCTGGGTCATATGGAAGTTCCATTTCTAGCAGTTTGAGGAAACGCCATACAGCTTTCCATAGTGGTTGGATCAATTTGCATTCCCACCAGCAGTGTAGTAGACTTCCTTTTTCTCCACATCCTCGCCAACATTTGTTGTTGCCTGTTTTATTAATGTGCGCCATTCTCACTGAGGTGAGGTGGTATCTCATTGTGGTTTTAATTTGCATTTCCCTGATTATAAGTGATGTTGAACATTTTTTCATGTACCTGTTGGCCATTTTCTTTTCTTCTTTGGAGAAGTGTCTTTTTCGCTCTTCTAAAAATATGGAACGCTTCACAAATTTACGTGTCATCCTTGCGCAGGGGCCATGCTAATCTTCTCTGTATCGTTCCAATTTTAGTATATGTGCTGCCGAAGCGAGCACTAAACCTTGTGTTTCTTAAAGGAACTTAGCTTCCCGGGTACCAACTCTGATCCTCAGAATCATAATCATCCCAACCCATATCCAGTAATTCACCAAGTCCTTTGGAGTCTGCTTCCTGGTCACCTCTTCCAGCCCTCTCATGTCTCTTCTCCCTGCCTCAGCCCTGGACTGTAGGCACACTTCTGCCTTTCAGTCTTGCTTGTTTTCCATCTGGCCTTAGCTTGGCCACCTGAGAGAGTTTTACAAGACAAAAGGGACATGGAACTACACGGCAAAACTCCCAGTGAGTTCTCTGTGTCCTTGGACAAAGTTCAGACCCCCGATGAGTCTGTGCCAAGGTTCATCTCGACCTTTCCATCTTCTTTCATAGCCACCTGCTCCAGTCCCTGGATCCCAACTCGAGGCAGGGATGTTGCTGGCGATGTAGGCCTGGGTGGAGCATTGAATGAAAGGTGGTTACTGAGAGCCAACAAAGCCAAGTGCCAAGTGGCCCATCTTCTGGGCATAATAACTTCCATGTTCTCTGGCAAATTGTCCCATAAAGTCCCCATTATGTTTTCTGCTGATTGTTTAGAGGTTAAATTGTTCTGTAATTTCCATCATTTTATGTCTTGGTAGTGGAGTATGTCAAGGATTTTTTTTTTTGTAGTTTGCAAAACAAATACAGTTTGGGAGTCTTAGACTCCTCAAACTACTCTAACTGGATGCTCAGTATTTCTGAAGCCTGGTCTTTTACAGACTTAATGGTTGATTTCCCTTTGAATACAAATACAGAAATACAACGTACAGGTTGTGTTTCCATTATCATCTGTATAATCTTAATTTTGTACATTATGGTTTTCACTTCCTTTTAACCAGTTTAAGTATTTTAAGTGCTTTGTGCCCTGAGTAGAGGCGTCTGTATCTGAAGTGTTTCTTGAATGAAGTTGTGGGGAGTCAAATGTAATTGAGGTGAATAATGTTCTATAATTAAAGCAAAACTATTCACTTAAATAATTAGCTTGAAGTGGTTACAGCAGCAGAGTTAATAGATTTGCTTTTATTTCATGGTGCTACTGATGTTACCTATAACAGGACTCTGGTGGCAGGCAGTTTAGGGTTTTGGCTACCCTATTAGTGCCTGTTGCCTCCTCAGAAGCACCTAAGAGGGTGAAAAGCAGTGATCTCTGGGTCATGTTTTTCCCCATGGTTAGTTAAAAACAGACAAAGAAACAAACCAAAAAAAAAAAAAAAACCACATTCAGAGCATTCTGGAGAGAATGTAAACAATATCCCCAAGCACAGTGGCACACAGTGGAAGAGTTCTCATTCACAGACTTTTCTAGAATAATGATGCCCAAATCTCACTGATTCAGGATGCTGTGAAGTCACTGAGGCCTACACTGGTGAGACTCACCAACCCAGGAATCAGTGAAGGTATAGGAGGAGCCGGTCACCAGTTAGTTAAGCCAGAAATGGCAACCAACTTGTTCAGGCGAATTTATGGTGGCTAAGACAAAATTTCCCCACATGATTAAATATGCAGAAGTAGGGTTGTCTGCCTTGGTTCAGGTCAGAGATGTCATGTGTGCCCCTGGCACTTTTTCTTCCCAGTAGATTGCCAGTTTGTGTTGGCTTCTTCCTTGAACTTGCCACCTTGTGATTGTAGCTGTGGTTCCAATGAAGTGTCAGCATCCCAGGTTACAAAAAGCGAGAGGAGGCAGGTAAGCCACACCTGTCCTTCTTTATAAAGGCTGTCCCCCCCTCCCTACTTTTCCCAGCACAACTGGATAGTTCTCACTGGCATGGGGTTCATGCCCCCAATCCTTAATAAAGAAAAAAAAATTTTGGCCAACAAATAATAAATGCTTTGTATTTTTATACTAAACTGTTAACGAAGTGATGTTGGTTTACACAATGATATGATTTAGAGGTAGGTTTTGTTTTGGTTTGTCTGTTCCTTTGCTTTGCTTCTCTATAGTCCACATCTGAGTGAAATCATCTGGTATTTGTCTTGTTTTGTTCTGTTGACCCATTTGCTTGTTTCTTTATCTTCCACATTTAAGTGAGATCACCGAGTATTTTTCTTTCTCCATTTGAGTTATTTCTCATAGCATAATCTCTTCCAGTTCCATCCATGTCATCACAAATGGCAAGCTTTCATCTTTTTTTTTTTAATAACTGAGTAGTATTTCACTGTGTGTGTTATCACAGTGTCTTTACCCACTTGTCTGTCATTGGGCACTTGTTGTTTCTGTAACTTGGCTATTATACATTATGCAGCAATGAACGTAGGTGTGCTTATATCCCTTTGAATTAGTGCTTTTGTTTTCTTTGGTTAGATACCTAGGAAAGGAATTGCTTGATTATATGGCCATTCGATATTTAATATTTTGTAAAAAAATTTAGTATTTTGAGAAACCTCCATACTGTTTTCCCCAGGTGTTGGACCAGTCTACATTTCTGCCAACAGAAGGTGAGGATTCTTAAAAGACAAATATTTTGGAATGCTCCTTTATCTTGAAAAGTTTCCAATAGATCGTAACACCCATCTATAGACATAATTTCAAAATAATTCTAAGTAATATGATAAAATGTTGTGCATTTTAATGCATAATTCGAAAGAGATGGTGTCATAGCTGGATGTACCTATTGATAAGGTACATTTGAGAAGGAAAAGAAACAAGGTGAGAGATATTCCACATAAGAGAAGTATAGCAAAGTGAAGGAACAGACTCAAGCATGCACTTGAGAAAAAAGACTTGTTTGCATATGATACAAAAGAGAGAGAAAGCTTGATTGTTAAAATTGTAGACTGTTGAAGACAATGAAGGATGATGTTCTCTCCAGTTAACTGAGCCTTAGAGTTCAGAACATTGACCACTAAGAATGTTCTTAATGGTTCTATTATGACAAGGGACAGGGAACTGCAGAAAGTACCATAGAAAGCCTGTCTTCTATCTTCCCATGTCAAGGTAAACAGTTAGCTTTGAGGACCTTAAAACCATTAGAGGCCTTGTGTTCAAAAAGCAATGGAATAGCAAATGCTTGAGGGAAAAGTATCACAATAAAAGAGGCCATAGAGAAGGTGTGCAGTATAGCTCTGGCAAGAGAATTAAAAGAAGTTTGAAAAAAAAAATGGCAACCCCAGAATAAATAAAAGCCAATTCTCATAACAAGATTCCTTATCATTTTGCTAAACTTAATTTTTAAAATATGAATGATAAACATGAAATTATTTTGAAATGACTCAATAATGAATTTAACTCAGATTCCTGTGTTATTATGCACCTTCTCTTATTTAATAATATTTGATCTGAATCTGTTGGGAGGGACCCAACTCCCCACAGTCACATCATTTTAAGTAACAGCTGCAAAAGAGACGTGAGTTGGGTGTAGAATTGTCAACTCAAACACAAGGAGTGTTGCTTCAAGTGATGTAATTTTCTTTACTAATGAACAGTTCCTAGTAAATTTCAAAATAGAGTACACATATAAAAAACATAACACAGTCTCTTGTGGATTTATGTAATACCTGAACAATGAACAAATGCTTTGTGTTTATAGGTAAAACGGAGTCAGATTGTAAGGGGCGGGTAATACGGTTTTTTCATCTACGGGAATTTCCAGAGGGTGTGAGAAGGATGTACAGGGCTGATCTCTGTGTACAGAACTCTACTACACATTGTGAGCTTCCAGAACTCCCCCTCCCTGTCTAGCTCCCCTCAGTCACTGAGACATTTATACCCTCCTCCCTTCACCCCCATATTTCCAAAGTACCCTATGGTGTGGTTGACACCTTCCTGGAGACCCACTAGCTTCAATGAATCTTGGGCTGTACAAAATGGCCCAGGGAACAAAATCAGGGAGGAAGGGGAACAGGACAGGCTATAATGATGTCGTGCCTGCTTCAGGCACTGGTGGAAGGGTGCCCAAGCCTCTCCCTCTAAGCCCTTTATCTGGGAGGAGGAGCTGGAGAGGTGAGGGGGACCTGAGCAGGTGTGACTCTCAGTCCCAGCGGGACCAGAGCCCTGCACACACAGGCTCCAGGGGGAGGTACCAAGTCCTGTTACAAAGCGGTTCCCGGTGAGGACTGTGGTGGCCCAAGAAGGGTAAGATGTCCCCATGCGCCTCAGGCCACACAGCAAACTCAGAAAAGGAACTTTTGCGCTGGCAGTGTGGCTGCAAAGTAGCTCCAGCTGTCAGGCCCACCCACTTTCCACTTCTAATCTGGAAAGGCAGAAGTACAGAAAACCCTAATCATTTCCTCTCTTGGTCTGTGAGATTTAGCCAGGGATCCATGCGGTTGCTGCTAGAATCTGTCTCATATCCCAGTACTGGACACACGGAGACATTCTATACGGAGAAAAGCCACCGGACATATTCAAGAGGTTTTTAAAGAAGAGAAAAGCAAAACTCAACAAGAAATCAGATTTGTGGTTACCAAAGATAGAGGGTGAGGGGAGGGGACTAGGAGGAAGGTGGTCAAAGGCACAAACTTTCAGTTACATGAAAAATATTCTGGGAGTGTCAGGAACAGCATGGAGACTGCAGTTAACACTGCTGTGTGCATGCTGTACAGGGAAGTTGTTAAGAGAATGGATCCTAAGCATTCTTAGCACCTGGGGAAATGGTATATGTATGTATATGAGATGATGGACATTAACTAAAACTGTGGTCATCATTTCGTGATATTTGCAAGTCAAGTCATTGTGCTGTGCAACCCAAACATATACAGTGTTATATGTCAATTACTTCTCAATAAAACTGGGAAAAAAGATTTTTTAAGAGAAAAGAGAGAACTGATGTGAGAAATCATAATCAATGTTTCCTTCTCAAAGTACACTTCAAGCCTATTAGGAAGCCTACAACTCCCTCTAATTTGTATCTTTGGAGTCCCAGGGAAACAGGAAAAGGTGTCAAGGAGGGCAGACAAAAGTTTATTCACAGCAGTCTTCTAGTTTGGGAAGGCAGTGGAGGCAGGCGGTGGGCTGGCGCCTAATTTGGGAAGAAGACAAGAAGGCATGTCCTCATAGTTGGATGGAGAAGAGAGAAGCTATGCTGTACAAACCCAGGGAATCCAAATGTGTGAAGTAGAGCCTTCCAGAATAAGAATGAAGAGTAGACACAGTGATAAGGGTATTGTTATTTCTTCCTCATTCTTTTTACTTGCCTTTCCTTTCCTTCCATGGAACATGCTACTTATAAACTAAAAAAACACAGACTACAAAAAGCACACAATTCAGACATGAAAATCTGTGTAGAGGTTCTACTTTCTTCATCTTTTGGAAGAGAAAATCTTACAGCGCTAAGGGGGAGGATCCTGGCTAAAGGCCTGAAGCGCTCAAGCGTGACTGTAGTTTTCAACCAAAGGTGAGCATTTGTGTTTACACCTTTGTTCCAGCTGGACTCACTGGACTCACTTCATTGAGTACCTCATTGATCGGGCTCCCAGCCAGAGGGGATCCAACCTTGTAAAGTTTAATTTGAGAGCCTTCTTGCATAACCATGACTGGGGTGGGATGGGGTGAATCAGGCCTTTCTGCCCAGGAAGCTCCAGACTCTTCCAGGGAAGTCCTGGCTTCAGTGACTGGTCATCTGGGGTCAGGTCACCTCCAGGGACAGTGCTCACGTGTGGTCCCCGTAATTGCCACATGCTCTGTCAATGGCATCAAGTGAAGGAAGAGTCCCCACCCGCATGGACTTTTAGTAGTCCACAGTTTTCTTTCAGAAATAAATGGCACATTTTATTGTACCAAATTTACCAATAAAAAATGGTATTGTACATGTAAATGGTCCCTTGTATCCCAAAATAGTATTTTTCATGTGTGGCCCCTTAGAGGAAGCAGAAACATTGGTATTTTATACTTTTTTTTTATTAATTTTTTTTCTTACATTGTTGTCGCCCCATAGTTCTTCTGCCACCATATTACCCATGAAGCATCATCCTGTTTTCTTCTCTCCTCTGTACTGACCTGCCTCCCTCCATTTCCTTTGCTGTATGCTCAGGTCTATGGTCAACTTGCTAGTTTTGACTTTTTCATGACCTTTTGTTTGGTTCCTCTAGCATTGATATTTTAAAGTGAGTAACATGGACTATGTTTTTCATACTAAGATCTGAAATGAATGAAATGTGGTTAACAGTTTCCATCTTTTCTTCAACATATCTTAATGGGTTTGCAAATTCTGCACATTGCAAGTCTTCAAAGTCTTTATTGTGTCCTCAGTTTTAATGATGAGTCAGCTGAGTACAGAATTCTGTTCATCACCTGAGAAATGGATTTTAAAAATCTGGTTTATCTATAAAATGGATTATGGATTAGAATGAGAAATATCCAAAATGGAATATTATTCAGCAATAAAAAGGAATGAAGTACTAATATATGCAATTAATGCAACTAATACATGGGTCAACTTTGGAAACATGTTAAGTGGAAGAAGCCATTCACAGTCTCATTGTACGCCTTCATTTATTGGCATGTCCAGAGTAGGTAATCTAGAGAGAAGGAAGGAGGTTGGAGTTGCGTAGAGATGGGGGTGGTGGAGAAGTGACAGCTGAGGAGTGTGGCTTATCTTCTAGGCTAGGGAAATGTTCTGAAATTGTGATGTGCACATGCGTGCATACTAGAAGTCATTGAACTTCACCCTTTCAATAGTTGGATTGTATGTGAATTATAGCTCAATTAAGCAGTTGTTATTATTTTTTAAAGTCAGCTACAGATGTCACACTTTACTAGGAGAGAGCTTCCGTTTAGGACTCTGCATATTTATTCTCTGGCTTTCAAGTTCCTGGCTTTGTACTTCTGCTGTTGATGCCTTGCTTTTGTAAACTCCTTTTGCTTTTTTCTTCTTTTCATTTGGCTCTCAGCTCTGCTTGCTGTCTTGATTTTGGCGAGTTTGCCAACCTTGGGTGAGAAACCCCTTTCCCTTCTCCCAGAGCTCATCAGTGACTTGTGTGATCTTGAATGACAGCTGGGGAATTCCAGCGAGGCAGCCATAAGACTCCCCCTTGGTGGCTTCTCCTTGACAGTCGCAGGAGGTTATTTCTGACTGCTGCCACTCTATGGGACCCCACCCCTGCTGCTGCTTTACCCTGCAGTCCTGTGAGGTGGACACTGCGAGTGTTATTCTCAATCTGCAGATGAGAAAACCCAGCTGAAGGTCAGCAGATCAGCTCCAGGCCACACACTGGGGCCCACAGCTTGGATCTGCTTCTCATTCCATTTTTCTCTCCACTGATTCAGGACTCCCCAGAGGAGATGCTACTTCAGGCTGAATCCTTTCACGCTAGATAAATTGGTTTCTTTGATCTCTTCTCTGTCACTGCATTTATTGAGAAAGTATGTGTGTCAGACATGACACATTTGAGAAAAGACGGGGTCTCAGACCTGAAGACTGGAAGAGGGGGAGTGTGTGTACCCACCTCCTCCCCTTTGCTCAGTGGTGTTTCCTCTGCTCTGGGGACGCCTACCCCTGACACATCTTGTGTGTCTTTTGTCCCCTTCACACCAGGGCAACAACTATCCAACCTGAACACTCCCCCTTAGGATAACATCACTTCCAGAAAAAACCACTCTTTCCCTATTGTTACTGACAGGTTTACGGGAGGCAGCCACCAGCTGACCCACAGAAGCCCCTGCTTTCCTGTCTGTTCACCCATGCAGAGGTAGGAGAAAGCGGCTTTGTTTTTCACTGGAGGTTTTTGTGGTGATTTGTCAAAATTTTATTATTAATTTGACTTTGTATGTCTTTTAAAAGTTTATTTGAACCAAGGGCCTCCCCGGTGGCGCAGCGGTTGAGCGCTGCGCTGTGGAGCTGTTGGCAGTGGCGATGCGAGTTCGACGCCCGGCCGGGGAGAATCCCACATGGCGCAGCAGACCTCTCCTGCCTCGCCCGCTGCTCCCCTCAGCAGTGTATTTCTGATCTGCCTGTTCTGCTACCTGCTCTGTCTCTGGTGAACTCTCTCACTGCCCCACACCTCTGGCCTGTACCCCAACTGGTATGTATAAATAAAAAAATAAATCTTTAAAAAAAAAAAAGTTTATTTGAACCATGAAACCTTATCTATGGAGGAAAAAATTACCTATTTTTTTTCCTATTTTACCTAATCCATGGAGACTGCCGTAGGTCACCTCGAAAAAAATATGGGCCTTTTGATAACGAGGCTTTGTGCAGATGCAGAAAGGTACATGCTTGTGGCTGGGGTTAGTGATCAAGGAGCTGCTTACATTACGGTCCCTTCTAGTTTAAGAAAGAAGAATCAAATTTGGTAACAAAATCATACAGGGTTGTCTGTGTTTTCAGGCACAGACAAAATTAGAGAGAACTGGGAAGATTAAAGGAAACCTTAGAATTTTCTATAATATATAATGTGCTCTAGGAGGAAAAAAATAGTATCAGGTTGAGGTAAATTAGCTTAATTCTGTTATCTAGAATGTGTTCATGGGTAGAAGCTTCCTTCCATTTGATGACTAATTGAATATAAATCCCATTAAAGGGTATTGGTGCATTTTTCATTTGAATGAAGCAGCTCAATTTCTTACCAGAACTGGCCTGCTGAGAAAACCCAACTCAGATCTAGTGCTTGAATGTGCAATTGGAACTCCAGGGGATGCCAAGTCTGGGAGCTGGTGAGACCCACACATAATTTTTAATTTTAAAATATTAACATTATGAAATAAATTAGTTGCTAGACCTTTGTGATTAGCTTACTGTAAATTGCAAACCCTTAAACAGGAAAGTCTAACTTCAAGAGCTTCCTTTTTCTTCCCAGCAAGTTGTTCAGGCTTATGAAGGAAGTGTTAAGGAAATGAACCACCTAAGGCGTGGTTATTAGATTTCAAACAGCAAGAGAGGTTCGGTACAAAAAAAAAAAAAGAAGATGAAAGAGGTATCAAAACCTAGCAGTTGGAAGTTTGGGATTTTCATTGGGCATGTATTTGAACAGGTAAAATCATAATGCAAACATTGATAGACTTGAATTTGAATACGAACCAAAGAATCACACTATCACTTACTGCCTGTGATGCTTAATATTCTATTTTTACGTAAGATTGATGTTATAGCAAAGGGAGAAGTGGGCACGGTGCCTCCATTCTCCCATGAAAGTTAAATGGCTATCTTTTTGCAAAACATGTCACAAAAATGTCTGAGTGGAACACATGATTATCTGGGGATCTCTCCTGTGTGATGTCCTGCCAGAGTTCCCTGTTGACCGGATGAAAGAGCTTCCGGTTTGCACTGCTTGGTGGGCCCCTGTCACCCCACAGCCTGTTCTGTAACTTTGCTTTTGACTGAGTTGTCCAAGTCAGGGCACTGGGCGCGAAGAGTCTCTGGGGATCTGTACACAGCAACACGGCAGAATCACAGAATTCAGCTTGGTCTGGGTGGTTTTACCCCTGTCCGAGCCCTAATCTTTGGGAAGCTGGCCTTTTCCCCTGAGGGCTGAGTATCAACTTCTGGTCCAAGTCCAAAGTGCCCCTGTGTCTGCCCCAGCCTGACCCTGTACTTCCTCTGGCTGAGGTCTCTGCCCTCCCTGCTTTCCTGCATCTCAGCCTTCACAAATGAGGTCTTGGGAGCCAGGCTGTATGTGAAAATGGGGAAGAGAGAATAGACCCATTTGGACTCAGAAAACACTTTCTTCTTCTGCCCTTCCAGAAGAGGAGGTTTGTTAGGGGGTAGGAATTATATTGGGAAAAGTGAAGGTATCATAAAAGTGAGTGTCCTCTTTGGAGAAAGGATCATGGGAGATTGCTGTTGGGTGGGAGCTTGGGGTGGTATCTCTGACTTGTGGTTCGGAGGCTTTACCTGTGTTACATAATAAAATAATAAAAATCCAACTGAGTTAATTTTAAAAATTAATGGACTTTATTAAATGACTCATGAAGTGGGCAGCATCCCACTAGCCAGTGGATAAGCTCTGCAGAGAGCTCGCACAAAATGGAAGGTTTATATTATCAGAAAGTGGGTGGGACAAG
>PVIJ01004657.1:0-114463 GCA_004024925.1 Scalopus aquaticus
TCCCGCTCCAGCTCCTTGGACTCGTCGGTGCAGTAGAAGAACTTGCCCTTGAAGAGCTGCACCGCGATGACGGCGAAGATGAACATGAAGAGCACGTAGACCACGAGGATGTTGAGCACGTTCTTGAGCGAGTTCACCACGCAGTCGAACACGGCCTGGGGGTGGCGGCCGTGAGGGGCGGGGGCGGGGCTGGCCGGGGCTCCGCCCGCCGGACAGCAGGTGACGGCGCCTCCGCCAGAGCCGCAGCCCCTGATAGACGTGCCGGCCCGTCGCGCCGCAGGTTAACGAGGAGGAGCCCGGGGCCGCGGCCGCGCTCCTGGGCGAGACGCGCGGGGCTGGGGCGGACCTGCTCCCCCCACCCCGGGCCGCAGCAGACGCCGGCACCGCACACGCCCACGCCCCGCACACCCCCGGGCCGGCCCCCCCACACCCCGGCGCCGGCACCCCCACACCGCGGGGCCGGCACCCGCATCCCCGGGCCCGACCTTGAGCTTGGGCAGCCGCTTGATGGTCTTGAGGGGCCGCAGCACGCGGAGGACTCGCAGCGACTTGATGGTGTTGATGTCCTTCCCCTTGGACCCTCTAGGAGGAGGAGCCACATGCGGACGCGTGCAGGCCTGGCCCGCACCCGCCTGGCGCACGGCGTCCTGCGCACCCCGTGGCGCGCCCAGCGGCCGCGGGGCTCCCCGCGCAGGCCGGGCGGACCCTGAGCGTCCAGCGGAAGCCCCCTCCCCCGCACACGCGTCCCGCCGCGCCCAGCCCCTGCCCCGCTCCCCTCCCGGCCACCAGGCTGAGGCCCGGGGCCGCCTGACCGGCGTCGGCGCATGCCACAAGCAGCACCCGCCAGCACCCGCAGCTTCGCCTGCTCTGCACCCCTGGGGAGAGCGGAGAGGGCCTCGTGTGCTGCCCTCTCACTGGCCGACACGCCAGAGGACACGAAACTGATGGGGAAGGGGTCTGGGCAGAGAAAGGCAAGAACAGGCTTGAGGAGCCCGGGCACAAAGAGGAGCGATGCCAAATGGGGTGGGGCCACCGGGGCGGGGCCACCGAGGGCGGGCCCACTGGTGGTGGCGCGGGAAAGCACCCTGGGACGCCGGGCACAGGGAAGGGAAAGGGTCCCGGGCAGCAGAAGCCCGGAGTCCCACCAGCACCCCCACAGGGAGCCCGGTCGGAACCGGGCCCGGCAGGGGGTGGGGGCAGAGCTGTCGGCCGCGGCCCACCCACCTCAAGGCCAGGCCGGGAGGGGTCTCCTGAGCCCCCAGCCCTGCTGCTGACCCACTCCAGAAGCACGCACATGCGGCTCAGGCCCAGCCTTCCCTGCCCCCCCAGGCCCCCGCCATCGCCAGGCGGGTGCACTGTGGGGCGCCGGGCTCTTGCCGAGACCCAAGCCTTGGGGGACGGCGCTGCCCGCGCATCCCGGCCCAGCTTTCCCGCTGATGCTTCCTGCAGCCACAGCCGCGGGCCGCGGCGGGCGGCCAGCGGGCAGCTCTCTGCCGGCGCTCAGGCCTTCCTCGGCCCCGGGGCTGGCGACCGGCCGCCCACCGCACAAAGCCAGCCGGGGTGTGGCGGCCTGAGGCCTGAGCCGCGGGGGCCATGCGCAGCCCACACCCGCCCCACCGGCCGGCGCAGGCGGGACAGCGTTACCCCGTGAGGCTCCTACCGAGAGTCCGGTGGCAGGAGACAAAGAGAGGAGAGATGGTGAGGGCCGGGCGGGCACTGCCCAGCCAGGAGGGCGGCCCGGCCCTCGCAGGACACCCTCCGGCGCCAGGGTCTGCAGCTCGCCCCGGCAGGCACGCCACAGGCATGGCCAGCACCACCACTGACCGGCCGCTGACCGGCCCGGCCCGGGGACACAGGCCGAGGCCTCCCCGCCACACGCAGCCCAGCCCGCGGCTGGATGGGGCCGCACCCACCCACGGCACCGGGCTCCAGGCCGCTCGGCCAGGCCCAGCAGGTGTGGGCACTTACGAGAAGGCGAAGGCCACCAAGGCCCCACTGACCACGATGAAGTCCAGAATGTTCCACAGGTCCCGGAAATAGGCCCCAGGGTGCAGCAGCAGTCCCAGGTCCACCATCTACGGGGAGACACACTGAGGCGCAGGCGGCCAGCCAGAGGGGCCGGGCGGCACTGACCCAGAGCGCACAAGGCCACGCGGCTGAGCTCAGGCCCCACCCCGATGGCTCGGCCCCCAGCGCCAGCCCCCCGGCAGGGACTGGCCTGCACCCCGCGCCCGGCCGGCCCCAGCACCCCGTCTGCCGCTGGACCGCAGTCGCCCGGAGGCCGGCCAGGGCGCCAGGCCGTTGGGGGCCACACACCCAGGCCGCCCGTGCCAAACTGGCCGTCAACACCCGGGCCCCCAGGCCACACCGGTCCCAGCGGCAGGAGCCGCCACCCAGGCCGAGGGGGGTGCCCACCTGCCTGGGAGGCTGCGCCAGGACCAGCCGGCCTCGAGGTTGGCGCCAAGCTCACCTTAATCACCATCTCGAAGGTGAAGACGCCTGTGAAAACGTAGTCCATGTACTTCAGCACCTGGGGTGCGGGCGGCGCGTCAGACGGGCCCTGCCACGGCGCCCCTGGCCGCTCCCGGCCGTTCCCAGCCCGCCCCGCCCCGCCCCCGGCCGTTCTCCCGCCTCCCGGCGCACTCACGTTGTTCCTGGGCGAGTCGGCCTGCACGGGGTCCTCGGCGGCCAGGGCAATGCTGCTCAGGGCAATGACCACGAGGATGACCATCTCGAAGTACCGCATGGTGACGATGTAATGGCAGCAGCGGCGGAGCCTGTGGGGGACGCACCGGCTGGGCGGGGCCCGGGGACGGCCGCGGCCACAGCCAGTCTGGGTGGCACAGCCGGGACGCCCAGGCCACCCAGCGGTCAGCACCAGGCCCTCGGGCACAAGAGCACGGACACGGCCTCTGCCCTACGCCCTTTGCCCTCCGCCCTGTAGCCTCTGCCCTCTGTCCTGCGCCCTCTGCCCTGCGCCCTCTACCCTGTGGCCTCTGCCCTGCGCCCTCCGCCCTGTGGCCTCTGCCCTCTGCCCTGCGCTCTCTGCCCTGTGGCCTCTGCCCTGCGCCCTCCGCCCTGTGGCCTCTGCCCTCTGCCCTGCGCCCTCTGCCCGGCACCCTCTGCCCTGCGCTCTCTGCCCTGTGGCCTCTGCTCTCTGCCCTGCGCCCTCTGCCCTGCACCCTGGCTCCGGCAGGGCCGGTCCTCTCCCCACCAGGCCGCCGTGCCCCGCTCCGGCTCTGGGCCCCCCGCCCCACACAGACCCGGGCCCAGCAGCGACGCCCTCGCCCCCGCTCTGACCGTACCCCAGGCCGGGCGCCCACCCGCCCAGCTGGCCCTCGCCGCCCCTCCCGGAGCAGGGACGCCAGCTGGACCCTCCCCCACTCAGCGCTGGCCAGGGCCCCGCGGCACCCCCAGACGCAGCCCCTCGCTCGGGCAGCCGCGTGACTCACAGGTTGGTGGGGCTCAGGCAGAACATGGAGCTGTAGGGCACGATGGGGCGGGGGCCGCTCCGCAGCTCGCCGTCGGCGGTCGCCTCCTTCTTCGCCTCCGCCTGGCTCTCCAGGTCCACGGGGCCGCCTGCAGGACACGGCCATGGTCAGGCGGGCACACGGCCCCTCGTGCGCCCACCCTGCCCAGGCGCAGGGGCCGTTGTCTCCAGGGGCCCAGCATGGCCGTCTGGCTAAGCCAGGGACACCCAGCGTCGCGGCCGCCCTGGAAGCTGGCGGGCACTGGCCTTGTGGGACCCCGGGCCGGGGGGCGGGCAGGGCGGGCAGCGCTGGACGCGGAGGCCGACTGCAGCCCTCCGCAGGACCGGGCGGCCCCAGCTCCCCAGCCGCTGCCGCCGCCCAGGGCACAGCCTCTGCCCTCTGCCCCCAGCCCAGCTCGGCGGCTGCACCCAGCCTCCCAGACAGCCCCACTCCCGCTGTCCTCAGGGGGCATCGGGGCGCGCGAGGGCCCTGCGCCCACCCCACAGGCTCTAGAGGGCCTGGAAAAGGGCCGGGTCGCTGTGCCCTCCCCTGGGGTGCCGCTGAGGGCCCAGCGCGGGCACCAAGGCCAGCGCCCGTGGCCGGCGGAGAGGCGCAGCCACTGGGCACCCTGAGCCGGGAGGGACCGTCACGCATGGAGCCCAGGGCGTGTGGGAGGCACGGCCAGCCCGGTCCCGGCGGCCCTTGTTTGGACCCCGGTCCCAAGAGAACAGCTCTCGGTTACTTGGAGAGAATCGGGAAATTCTGAACGCAGGACAGACGCTGAGGGCCACCTCAGCAGCAGAGCCGGGCAGGCGGAGCGTCAGCTCTCAGGCCCAGGGCCGCCACGAGGCCCATCACGGCCGCGGCAGAGCGGCTGCACGAGCGCCCCGGCGGGCAGCGGGAGCACTGCCCCACTCCCTCGTGCCACAGGACAGAACGGGCGCAAGCGGGAGCTCTGGGCGGGCAGCGGCGCGAGGGCCACGCAGTGGCGGGCGGCAGGCTCGGCTGCCGTGGGGAGGAAGGGGCAGGGAAATCTGGGATTTCAGGCAACACGACAGCGCTGACTCTGGGGTGGGGGGCAGAGGGGCGCACCGCCTGAAGCATAAGGAACAACATGTCCCAAGGGGCCGGGGGGACCGACAGCAAAATCACTCCAGAAAATAAACAAAGGGGAAGAAAATCACAAAAACCGCTGCCACTTGGAATTCAAAACCACAGGTATAAATGTCTCCAGGGCCAAATAAGAAATCCTAATGAAACTTGGAGACATGGTTAAAACTAAAATAATTCAACATTTTAAGACTAGTCAGACACACAGAATAGCTCCTGGCTGCAGCTGGGGGCCTCGGTACACGAGCAGGGGGAGAGGAGGGTGCCACGCGGGGCCCCGACCAAGGGAAGAGCGCGATGAGGGAGACGGAGAACGGAGCAGAGAGAAGATACTCGGTGAGACGGAAATGGCCGGGCAGGACGCAGAGGCGCGGGGGGGAAAAGCGAGAGCCCACGATGGACACCGCGCTTGCGCTTTAAGCGACACGCCTTTAACGGAAGGGCGCTTGCCTGGTGACGGTGGGGGAAGGGGGAGAGCAGAAGGGGGCGCGGGCGGGGGGATCCGAACACACGGCCGGAACGTCGGCCCGCAGACCGAGGCTGCTCCCCCGGAGATGGCAGCCGACACTCAGTGCCCACATCGCATGGCAAACGGCAGGGCAGAGCGCTCCACAGGCCAGACCCGCAGCCGCGGGGGTACGAGAAAGAAAAGCGCATGTCGCCTCTCGGGGCGACGCGGTCGGCAGCGGCACAGGGCGAAGAAACGACTCAGGAGCCCAAGCAGTGAGAGACAGAGCGAAGGTCACCTGGGGCCACCTGGCTATGTGACCGATGCCCCGCGCCCCGTCTCCGCTGTATCAGCCGGGTTAGATTCCGGGAGGTGGGCCCTCGGGAAGAAGGCGCCAGGTGGGAATGCGGATGGGGCTGCGTCAGTCTCGCACCAACCGGGGGCAGGGAGTGGGGAAGTTGCCTGGCGCACCAAAGCTGCTACTGCTCCAAGCATCCTACCGTGATTCTATTTGCGCCTGACTTCCTACCGAGGGGGTCAGGCTGGTCAGCTCATCTGGCTGTAACGTTCCTGCTATTCTCGGCAGAGACCCTCAGCCCAGACTTCTGTCCTGGAAGAGGGGCCCTGCCCGACTCTTCATTCTGGCTTTGCCCAGGGACAAAGGGTGGGGGCTGGGGATCCCACAAGTGTGAGCCTGATCCTGGGGATCCTCACGTGTGAGTGGGGGACAGGCCAGGGGGCCCGGGGCCTGGGTGTGGACACCCAGGCTCACCCTGCACGGGCCAGCCCCCCAGGAGCGTGGAGGACGGGAGGCCTGTGGGGCAGCGCTCTGCTCTGACTGGGGGGCCAGAGTCAGCGGCCTGGCAGTGGCAACGCAGGAGGAGAGGAGGCTGTGGGGAGAGGAAGACACATGTGGCACAGACTCGGCACAGACACAGCCAGACCCGGTACACACTGCCCAGGACCACTGGGCAGTCATCAAGGGCTGGTCGGAGGTGCTCATCACTCACGCCGAGTCACCCCAGAGGTCCCCGTGCTCCGCCAAGCACAGCCTGGTCCAGGGAAGTGACCTCTGGTCATCCCAGGGAAAGGAGCCTGACTCCAGACAACATGCTTACAAGAAGAAAACACACGGTAAGGGTGGAAACTTTTCAGCTAACAAAATCACCACACACACACACACACACCTGCAGCACAGAAGAAAACTTTAACTCAAGTGTCCAGTAGAAGTTAAACACAGTTAAACCAGCAACTGTGAATAAAAAAGCCTCAAGTCCAATTCAAAAGCTCAAAATAAAAATCGATGACACATGAGAGCCAGGAGACAAGAGTTCACCAAACTCTCAGACAACTTCATCTGAGAAACGAAGTCCAAGAAAAAGCTGAAATTGTCTCAGAAACCAGAAGGAGCCCAAGGGAGAAATCACAGCAAAGGAAGTGGGAGAGGGGAGAGAAGTGAGCCAAGAGAGAAAAATGAAATAAGGAGTGAGTGTGAAAAAGAACCAGTGAGAAAGTCACACAGAAGACAGACAAAGCAGATGCAACACCTGTATAACTGGAGTATCTGGGAATGATGGTAAAACAATGTAACAGAACCAACATTTAAAACTATGTTCCCAGAGCTTTTTCCTGAAATGAAGTAATATCAACTGATTTTTCTAGAAATGACAAAGTAATTCCATAGGGAAAAGTTGCCTTTCAACAAATAGTGATGGAACAAGTAGACACCAACAAGGAGGGCAGAGAAAAAGAACCTCAACCCTTATCTCACACTGTGTGATCCAAAATAACTCGAGACTCCAGCTTCTGGAAGATGGAGGAGAACGATTTCCCCAATTCGCCACTAAGCACAACGGCACCCTGGACGTCCACACAGGCAAACAAGAGAAGACACAAGAGACAGCGAGAGGAGGGCCAGTGGCCGGGGCCCTGGGGCCGGGGGTGACGCAGCAACAGACTCTCTTTACTGGGCTTTCCTCATGCCTCGCCTATCACTGGTACTGGAGAAGCCAGCCATGCATAAAAGCCAACAGTCACATTTTTAAACCCCACAGCGAGAGCCAGCTCTCCCTAGTGCCAGGACAAGAAGGTGCAGCCCAGCGAGACAGGAGACTCTCAGACGCCTGCTATCCACTCCGGCCAAATGCCACGGAGACGCAGGCCTAACCTACAGCGAGCAGAGGCAAGTGGCGAGCCCAACCCACCTGCCTGTGGCGAGGCGCCCTGAAGCTCCTGCAGGTAGTGGTGGACTCAAGTGGGAGCAGGGATTTCTTTCCCCATGGCAACAAGATTCCAGCCCATGCACTGTCAGTAAAGACCACACAGGAAGCAGCACTTTGAGTGCCACCCAGAAGCAAGGAAAGCGCCACATCCTTGACTAGCCTGAGACAATCCCAGTGAAAAGCCAGAACTTTCACCACACCCAGAGGTGGTGCGGCCAGTGCTACTGGGGGGCAGGACAGGGGCATGTGGAGACAGCTACAAGGCAATTCCACATTGCCCAGGCAGAGCGACAGCAGCAGAGGCCCAGGAGGCGGCTGGAACAGGGGGTCACCCCTCTGGGTGTCCAGGAACTGGACAAGCAACCACCTGCCAGTAACAAGACTGCTCCCCAGCCCTTCTCTCACTGAAGGAATATTGCAGCTGACCCCCTACAATAGGAGACTTGAGAAAGGCTCAAAAATGCATCACAAAACCAAACGTCTAAGTTTCACTCAAAAATTACTCAACAAACCAAAAACCAGAAAAATCACAATTTGAATGAGCAAAGACAATCAATAGACACCAAGATGACCCACCTATTATTTTAAAGCACCAATCATAAAAATGCTTCAACAGATAAATATTTCAAACACATGAAAATGTAAACAATCTCAACAGTTTTAGCAAAGAAATAGAAAACACAGAAGAACCACACAGAAATTTTAGAGCTGAAAAATATAGTAACTGAAATTATAAGCTCAATAGATGGACTCGACAGAACGGAAGGCACAGAGGGAGAATCAGTGAACTCAAAGACAGGACAATTGAAATCACCCAATCTGACAATAGAGAGAAAGCAGGCCAAGAAAAGCAGGCAGAGCCTCAGGGACCTCGGGACTGTGACAAAAGATGAGCCATTCATGACATCAGAGTCCTGGAAAGATAAGAGAAAGAAGGCAGAGCTAAAGATGAATTCAAAGACACACTGGATGAAAAATTTCCAAATTTGGTAAAAAGACAAACCTTCAAATTCAACAAGCTGAGTGAAACCCAAACAGGATAAACCTAATGAAACCCACGCCAAAATACATCACAATCAAGCTTCTGAAATATAAAGACAAAGAAAAAAAATCTTGAAAGCAGCAAGAGAGAAACAACATCTTACCTACAGGAAGGAAACAATTCGAATGACAGTGGATTTCTCATCAGAAACCATGGAGGTCAGAGGAAGAGGCACACGTTTTTTCAAGGGCTGAAAAAAAAAGAACTGTCAACCCAGAATTCTGTATCCAATGAAAATATCCTTCAGGAATGAAGGAAAATCAAGACATTCTCAGATGGAGGGAAACTAACAGAATTTGTTAGCTACAGACCTACCCGAGAAGAAAGGGAAAGGAAGGGCCTTCAAACAGAAAGTGAACTATGGAAGAAGAAATGTTGGAACATGGAAGAATGAAACTAGAAGGAATAAAATTAGGGGCAAATGCAACAAACTCTCCAGCTTCTCTTGAGTTTTCTGAGTGATGATTGATGACTCAGGCAAAAATTATAACACACACTGATGTAGCTCTACATATATGTAGAGGAAATATTTAAGACAATAACATTACAAATGGGGGGAAGATAAGTAAAATTACTATTCTTCACTTGAACTGGTAAAACGACAGCTTCTGTATAGGCTGAAATGAGACACATCTTACTTACATCAGTCTGCTGGGAATTTCATCAACGTATCTACCTATACAGACATATGTATGCATGTATTGACACATTATAAACAAGCATATATAAAAAACGGTTACATATATAAGTAACCAATAAAAAGCAACACAAAGATGTACTCAAAAGCTCTGCAGCTACATTAAAATGGAATTCTAAAATATATACAAGTAACCCATAGGAAGTCTGGAAGAAAGCAAGCAGAGAAATGAAAAACAAACAACAAACCAAAAATATAAGAGCAGAACGAAGCCCTAATATACGCAATTGCTATAAACATCAATGTTCTAAACATGCCAAATGAAAGACACAACAAACAGAATGGGAAAAAAAATCACCCCGTTCTATGCCACCTACAAGATGAGCGCAGCAGAAAACCAGCGCACGCCGACCAGCCAGCAGGGCACACAGACACACTCAGAACACGCCAGCCAACACGCAGGACACATGCTCTGGCCACATATCCACGAATACACACCAAGATACCCCATATCCTGGTCATAAAATCAACCTCAAGAAAATGGTAAGACGGGACTCAGACAGCACGGTCACACGTGGGGTGGCACAAACCAAAACCGTGCATATCTTTTAAAATCTGATGAAAATACAGACACCAATTGTCCAGATCTATAGGATACAATAAAATTAGCCATCAGGAAAAAGTCATAGCCTTAAAGAAAATTTTAAAATAAAGTATCTAACTCGAAGCTAGAAAAGAACAAGTAGAGTGAACAAAAAGGCAGGAAGAGGTAAATAGGGAAGATAAAATTGGAAAGGAATGAATTAAAATAAAAATAACAAGGACTAAAACTGTTGCTTATCTTTATGAAATCTAAAATATATCTATAAACTAACTGATGTAATCAGGGGGAGGAGAAAACAAAACATACGCAACATGGAAAGTGGAAGGGGGAAGCACTAAGTCGGGAACTGTGTAAAAGCCAAAGTGACTGCCGAGGCCACTGAGGGCAGGTGAGTTGGCAGCCCAGACGGAACGAGCCACGTCTGCAGAAATCACAACTTACAAGCTGATCTCGGGGCTAAGAGAGCTTGACCTGACAGTGTCCAGCACACAGAGGCCATGGAGCCTGAGCCCCAGAAGGCCGGACCGTCTCGGAGAGTCGCACCGAGTCCTACAGACCAGGGATTCCAGTGGGCCGAAAGGTCCCCGTGACAGGTGGCGAAGGCACGCCCACCTTCGTGAGTGGATGACAGGTGATCCCGGGAGCCCGGACATGCTGCCCACGGGGCCCAGCGGGCTCTGGCGCCCACATATGTTGTGCCCAGCTTCCAGGCCAGTGCTGACATGGGGAAACCACACACCCCAGCCTCGGTGCTCAGCAACACGTCTAACACAGCCGTGGGAGTGCCCTCAGGAGGCTCCCGGCTCCCGGGAGGCCTCAGACCTGGGCAGGGCTAGGCCAGGCCTCATCTCAGCCAGGGAGGCAGCCAGGGCGGCACGGGCCAGCAGCGAGCTGCCAGCAGGTCCTGTGTCCTGGCATGGCGGTTTCGACTGTCAGTGTCCAGCTGTGCTTTAGTTGTGTTTTAAGAAGTTGGCTGGGATTTTGAGAATAACCAATTGCACTGATTACAATTTCTGTAACACACTGTCACCTCCCCCACTTAGAATAACGAGTAGTGGACTAGCATTAGCACATCTGGTTTTCAGGAAATGGGATAATTCCACTAAGCAAGAAGTACCCACACAGCACTAACACCTAAGCCCTCTGTCCCTGAACAGGATGTAGGAAGCTAGGGAATACATCTCAGAATATGTCTCATTAAACAATACTTTAAATGAATCCTACACGCACAAAAAAAATTTTTTAAATCCTACATAAAACCTGAATAGACAGGATCCAACACCACATTTAAAACGATGTGCTAAACACCTGGAGTTAATTCTAAGGTTGCAAAGATAATTCACTATCAGGCAACGCATTACTATAAACCCCCATGTTTACAGAGGAAAAAACCACGACCCCGTTCACAGGTCTGCAGCTGCGGGAGACTGACCGGTAACCACCTGCCTCTCAGACAGAAGGCGCCACCCAGAGGGGTCGCCGGGCAACGCAAACGTCTGAGGGAGACATCCCGACAGCCCTCTCCAGCTTGAGGCCGCTTTTCCCGACACCAACAGAGGCCTATGGGAAAGCTACAGCCCAGTACTTCCCCTCAACATAGATGCACAAATTCTCAACCAAACAATAGAAAGTTTAATCACAAAAAATATAAAAAGTCATATACCAAGAACCAAGCTGGTGCGCACGACGGGCCCACGTTTGTGCATCGAGGGGCCCACGGGACCAGACCAAGAGGGACGCGCAGGACACAGTGGAAGGGCCTGACAGGGCCAGCACCCCACCCCGTGACTGAGAAACAGCTCTTGGGAACTCGGAATAGAGGGAAACTTTCTGACGCGGCTTGTACGAGGCCTCCAGCTAAGGCGGCCCTCAGCGGCGCGAAGCTCCAAGCTGTCCCGGGCGGCCAGCCGTGAGGTACGGGGCCCTTGCGACTCCTCCTGGCGCCCGACTGAAGCCCCTGCCAAGGCGGCGAGAAGGAAAGGGGACGGACGCACACACAGAAGACAACTGTCCGCAGCTGGCACGGCCGCACGTGCGGAAAGTGCACAGGTTCAGTGAAAAAGCTCTGGGAACCACGAAGCACTGCCAGCACGGCTGCAGGTGACGCGCTTGCCTAAATCCCGACCAAGGAGGGAGGTTTGAAAGCAAAAAACGCAAAAGCATTTGCAAGAGCGGGCCCCACATGTAATCACGATGCAGCAATCTCAGGGGAAAACCACACAACTCTGAGGAACGAAATCACCGGGCCTCCATAGAGGAGGGTGTCTCCTGTGGCGGCGAGATGTCGGTGCCTCCCGGCAGAACACTTGGTACAGTCACAATTAAAACTCCAGCCAGTCATTCTACAGATACTGGCAGAATTACCCCGAAGAGCAGACGGAGGCCCCGGCCACAAGTCGGCCCGCGGGAGCGCGCAGAGCGCAGCCGGGGTGGCCGGGCCCGCGCCCGCAGACAAAGGCGCCCCGGACCCCGGCAGGCGACGCGCGGAGCAAAGCTGGTCCTGCAGCGCACGCCGCAGTGGGTAAGAGTTCCCTCGCGGCTTCTCGGCCGCCCAAAACGAGTCCAGGCGCCCGGGTCTCGGTAGGAAGCGCAGACCCAGGAAGCGGCTGGGCGTGCGGAGGTGTCCGGACCCCGCGGGCAGGCGAGCTCGGCCGTGGTACTGTTGACGCCTTTATTCGGGGAAAGGCGACGCCAAGGGGACGGGAAAACAAGCCGTGGACTGAGAGACCGCGGCTGGCAGAGGGCTGCTGCTGGAGCCGGAGCCCGAGCTCCGGCTGGGAAGGGCGCCCCGGCGCAGGCGGCGGGAGGCAGGAGAGCCCCTGCTGCGGACTCGCAAGGCCCGGATGCGGGGTGTGGGAGGGGCGCGCCGCCCGGGGCCGGATGTAGGGGGTCGCGGCCCAGGCCCGTCACAGAGCGGCGGGGAGCCCGCCGCGCGGCCAAGCCGGGTCTTGTCCAGCCAAACACTGACCACGCAGGGCGGCCGCAGCCCTGGGCCTGCGCGCGAGGCCACGGCGCCCTCGGCCGGGAGGGGACAGGCCAGCTGCGGCCAGGCCGGCCGGGAAGGGCCCTGGGCCACAGCCAGAGCCGAGCAGCGTCGGCGCGCGCGGAGGGCAGGGTGCGGCGCCGCCGGCTTCGGAAGGACCAGTCTGGCAGGGGCGGCCGCAGGGGAGGGCGGGGAGCCCTCACGGGCGCCGGAGACGGGTCCTGCCGCGGAGGCCCGCGCTGCGAGGAGACGCCCGTGTTTCCCGTCGTTTTTTGTATTTTAAACCGTCCTTAAAAGTGACATCGACAGGAAATTCCAGATGAAGGAAGACTTGACGGAGCTCCTGAAAGCCTCGGCCGCCAGCTGGGCGTCCCCAGGGACACGCCCGAGGGCAGTGGGCACCCCGCCGGGGGCGGGGCGACGCCAGGAGGGCCACGCCCCCAACCCCCGCCGCCGCGCCTGGGGCCGCCCACGAGAGGGGACCGTGGCCGCACACGGAGGGGAGGCCCAGGCCGCTCCGCCGGCCGCCGGGCCTGGCCCTCCACAGCTGGGCGGCAGGCGCTGGGCCCCCGGCCACGCCGCGCTCGCGCTGAGGAGAGTGAGGACAGGCCCGTCCGCAGGCGCCTACCGAGGGGCTGGGCCTGCGCCCGTCCAGCTGGGTGAGGGCAGGAAGCGAAGCAAGGGCGCTTCCGGGGCCCTCCCGCGGCCCCCTGCGGCGTGAGGCCCTCCCCGAGCCAGGGCGGCCCAGCAGCGTGGCAGGCGGGTGGGAGGACCCCGGAGCCTCCTCCGGCCTTGCCTCGCCGCGACGGTCTGAGGCAGCCTCTGGGCGCGTGGGGGGCGCCTGAGCCGCCTCCTGGCTGCCGTGGGCCGGGCGTGCACCCCGCCCACACGCGCGCCCCACGCCTGGCACGGCCCCGGCACCGGCTGGCAGCACAAGCCTTTCGGGGGGCGAGACTGGAGCTGCAGGGACCGGTGACGGCGAGAAGGCGCGGGGCAGGCCCGGGCGGCCGCAGAGCCCAGCGACTCCCGCCGCAGAGAGGCCCCGAGGCCGCGGCCGCGCGCAGCAGAGGGACGGACGGCGAGTTGCACGGCCCAGCCTGCCCTGGGGTGGACACTCACTGGGAAGGACCGTGGGCTCCCCAGGGGGGCCGGTCAGCGTCACGGGGAGGTGGGCGGGGGCGCTGGGGTCCACCGGCCGGCTGCCCATGCGGGAGACGTTGCGCTGGTTGTCGGCGTCCTCGGGCTGCTCCTCCACCTTCTGGAGGCAGGTGCTGGGCAGCGTGTGCCCGGGGCCCGGCCCGGCCATCCCGCCGACCTCCAGCTCACAGTGCAGCTCCCTGGGGGCGGAACACAGGGCAGTCTCAGGCAGCGCAAACGCGCTGGCGCAGCCTGCGGAGCCCCCTCCTCAAACCCCCGCAGGCCGGCGACTCCCGCTGCGGTGCCATCGCCCTCCCTGCCCGCGTGTCCAGCCTGGAGGACGAGGGCGGCTGACGCGCCGGTCCGCATCCGCACCAGGCCAGGAGGGCCTCTTCCGCACGTGAGAGGGGCGGGGAGGCCTGGGGCGGGCATCCCCTAGCCAGCAGGGGCCACCCTGGACGCGGCGTGGAGACGGCAGCCCCCGCCCCGCGCCCCGCCCAGCTCCCCGCCCAGCTCCCCTCCCCGCCCCGCCCCGCCCCGCCCCGCGCCAGGCTGCGGCCGGCAGGCGCCTCACCGGGGCTGCTGGTCGCGGAGCTCCCCGTCTCTGTCCTTGTCCTCCGGCTCGCCAGCCTGGTCTGGCGCCTCGTGTGGGGGCGGGCCCCTGTGCCGGGCCCGGTGCCGTCGCGCCGGCTCCTCCCCGCTCTCCGCCTCGCGGGGCCCGGGCCCGGGGCCGCGGTGCCGGGCCCGCCGCTCGCCCTTGGCCACGGGCGCCGCGCCCTCCCTGCCCGGCTCGGACCCGTGCCGGTGGGCTCGGTGCCTGCGGGGCTCGCGCTCGGCCAGCTCCTCCGGGGAGCCGCGCCGGTGGTGGCGCCGGCCGCCCTCAGGCCCCGGGCCGCGGCCGCGCTCCCCCCGGGCCTCCCGGGCGCCCGCGGCGTCCTTGCTGCGGCTGCGGTGCGGCCTGGGCCGCTGGTCCCCGGGGGCGGGCTCACCGCCCTCCGCTGGCGGGGCCTCGGCCGGGTCCTGCTCCTCGGGCAGCGGCGCCCGACCCCTGTCCCTGTCCCGGCGCCGGTGGTGCCTGCGCAGCGGCTCTGCGCCCTCCGCGCCTTCGGGCCGGGCCTTGCTCCCCGGGGGCCCCCGTGGGCCGGCGTGTCCGGGGGCCTCCACCACGAGCGGCCGGTCCAGGTGCGTCTTCATGTCGGGCCGCAGGTGGCGCGAGGTGGCGAAGCGCAGCCGCTCCTCGGGGCCCAGCTCGCTGTAGAGCGCCTCGCAGCTGGCCCGCAGGTTCTGCAGTCGCAGCTGGCTGGCCCGCTGCTCCCACACCGAGCGCGCCTTGGCCGCGTTCTGCTGCCTGCTGTGGGAGAGCGGGGTGAGTGGCCGCCTGCGCCCCGGAGCCGCGTGGCGCCAGCGATGGAAGATGGCAGGCGGCGGGGGGACGGCAGTGATGGCGAGGGGAGCCCCAGGGGCGCCAGCCCACAGGTCAGGGCCTCTGAGCGGGGCAGTGGGGATGACAGGCTTCCGGGGCAGGTGGGCGCTGGCCAGGCCAGCCCCGAGAGGCGGGCAGGGACCCCAGCGGGCCAGGCCGGCCCCGCGGCAACACAGATGGCGGAACTGAGGGGCCTCTCCACCTGCCCGGGGCACAGGACCCGGCCTCCCGCGGGGCCAGCGAGAGCCCAGTGGCCAGGCCTGACGGCTCCAGAGGCCACGGCGGGCGGCCCCTCCCCCACAACTCCCCTCTCCAGGGCCGGGTGGCCTCCTGAGGCTGGGCCTGCGCTCTCTCCGGGCTGGCGGGGCAGAACCGGCGGCGCCAGCCCACAGCCTCGAGCCGGCATGCAAGGGAGGCTCAGCCTCAGGCGGCCCACGCTGCCCTCGGCCACGCAGTCCCCACGGGCCCGCCCCCAGGCGGGCGGCACCCCACCAAGGGGTCCTGACCAGCCCCCGGCGTCTCGTCACTCAGCTCGTGGTGGCCGAGCCCAGGCGAGGCTGCGGGGCGGCCCCCCAGCCCCCCACCGGGGACCCGGCGCGCCTGCCCCACCGACAAGGACGCTGGGCCGGAGCTCTGGCCGCGCAGGTCGCCGCTGGCCGGGCCCAGGCGCTCGAGGGGCCACAGCGGGAGCAGCGGGGCCGGCTCGGAGGCCGCACTGACCTCGCCGCCTGCACACAGGCGCCCGCAGCCGGCCGGCCCCGTGGACGGACGGGCCTCGGCTCGGCCCCTGCCGCCACCTGACCTGACCTCCCCCGGCACGGGGCAGCCTGGCCTGCCCCCGGCTAAGGCCCCGCTGGAGGCCGCCGAGCCCCAGGAGCACCCGCGCAGCCCGTGGATGCCAAGCGCCGTCGCCCGACCCCACAGCCCACTGTCCAGATGGGCCGGCCCTGCGTGCGGGCACAGGGCTGCGGGAACTCAGGACTGCAGCATGAAGGGCCCCGGTGGGTGCCGCCGCGCCTCCCTGGAGTCCGCGCCTCCCACAGCCCAGCGCTGGCCGTGCTGGACGGGGGGGTGTAGGGCTACAGGCCTCTTGGAGCCCTGGAGCTGAGCAGCCCCCGCGGGCCCCGCGCGGGTCCCTGGCTTCTCTCCAGAGGCCGAGTGTCCCTCCCGCTTGGGGATCCGCCAGCCGCCTCTGCCTGTCACTGTCCTGTCCTTGCTCTCCGGCTGCAGGCCTGACTGGCCTGGGCCGGGGAGGCAGCGGCCCCCACGCCCCGGCAGGCCCAGGTAAGCCCTGAGTGCAGAGCCGGGCCGGCTGGGGCGGCCTGCGTGGCTGTGGCTACAGTCCAGGCTGCGTCCTGTGGGGGCTCTCCCGGGCCTGTGCCGAGGCTCTGCCGGCCCCACCCCCAGCCTGTGGGAGCCCCGACAGAGGTGCTGGGGCGTCCCTGGCTGCGGAGAGCGTGGCCCCCATCGGAGACTCGAGGAACCGGCTCCCTGCCCAGCGGCCAGCTCGGCTCAGAAGGGCGAGCACCGCCCACCCAGGCAGCCCGCCGCGCCAAGGCCTCCAGGACCGCCCCCGCGGGCTCCGGCTGACCGCGGACGCGCGCTCGCCTGCGGGAACGAGCCTCCCGGCGCCTGGCGTGGGGTGCCCGGTGGGAAGCGTGGCCGCGGCCTGCAGCGGGCGCCAGAAGCAATGGCGGCGTGGAGCGCGGGAGGGCAGAAGCCGCGGCGGGAAGCGCGGAGCGACTCACGGTGAGTTCACGCTGGAGACAGACGAGCCGCGAGATGCGGCGCCGCGCGCGTGCGTGACAAAACTGCGCGTGCAAGAGACAGAGCAGGAGGCGGGGCCGCGGGGCCGCGGGCCGGGACCTCGAGGCAAGAGAGAGTTGAGAGAGAACGCGCGCGGGCTGGAGGCAGCGCTGGCCCTCCCCGCTCCGGGCCCGCGCCCTGACGCCCTAAACGCACCCGCCCCCGCGGCCCCGGCGTCTCCCAGGGCCTCTGCCGCTCGTCGAAACTCCAGAGAGAAGCCCCAGATCTCTGCGGTCTTCCCCTCAGGGCCCAGGCCGCCGACGCCACGTGGCGCAGACTGCGCGCAAACCGTGCGGTGCAGGGCTGTGTGTGCTGCGCCCTGGCTCGTGGAGGCCAGTGGGGCTGTGAGCGCGATGGGGCTGAGCGTGTCTGAGTGTGAGTGAGCACGACGGGTGTGGACGTGCGAGTGGCTGTGGGAGTGTGTGTGGAGGCTGAGACGAGGATTCACGTGAGCGTGCGTGGGTGAGTGTGGATGTGGAGGCGGAGGGACCGAGTGTGGACGTGAGCGAGGAGGCTGGGGGGTGAGTGTGAGTGAGTGTGCAGGGGGGCGTGTACCCCAGCGGGGAGCCCAGTGGGCCCAAGCGCCCAGACCGGCGGGCACCCCCAGCCCTCCCCTGGGGCCTCCGAGGCCGCCTCCTCTGGGCAGCCGCCCCCCGCCAGCGCAGCCGCACAGCAGGTGGGGCCGCCACGGGCCACAGGAACCGCCGGGCGCCGCGCAGGAAGCAAAGGCCGCGGGGACGCGCACCCAACGCCGGCGGGCGGGCTGAGGCCCTGCCCCGCACCCCCGGCCTGCAGGACCCACGCTGGCCCGAGAGGGGGACCCGGGGCCACGCTTGGACACACGTCAGGAGGCGGAGACGCCCGTGCAGCCCCGAGGATGCCCAGGCCCCGTGTGCCGCCTCGTCCCTGCGGGGAAGCGCTCTCCCAGCGCGCTGAGGGCGCCGCCCCTAGGCGCAGGCAGCCCTGGGGGGCCGACCAGGGGCGGTCCGCGGGGCAGCGGCCTCGGCGGAGTCTGCGTCCACGCGGCTCCGTCTCTGCCGCAGACCCGCAGACGCCGGCAGCCCCCTAGCGGCTCAGACCCTGGAAACAAGGAGCCCGCGCCCAGGCCCCGCCCCCTGCCCAGCGGGCTTCCGCGGCCCTTCCCAGGGCAGCACCCGGCACCACCTGGAAACGCGTCGCTGGAAACCAGGCTGCTGCACGCCCACCCGCACGCACACGCGCAGAGTACCTGCGCTCGCACAGGTGCACACACGCGGAGGTGCCACGTGCACGCGCAGAGGTACACGTCCCCTCGCACACACAGCAGCGGACGGCGCACCCGTGTGCACACGCATGCGCACACCCCGCAATGCACACCCCACACCCACACGGCCCACAGGGATGTGAGCACAAGGCAGAGGCACACACAGGCACTTGTGTGCACGCCAAGGAGTGCACACGCTCACGCAGCAGAGAATCCGCGCGGGGCGCACACGCCACCCTCGATGAACACGGCGCCGCAGACGAGCCCACCCCCTCCCGGCACCCCGCAGCCCACAGGAGGGGACCGGGAACCCCAGCCCTGGGAGTGGGAGGACAGCCCAGGCGCCTCGGCCCGCACCTGCGTGGCCACCCCAACGGAACCCGCCCTCCCGTGGCTGCTGACCTGGGAGTGGGCAGTCCCCCGAGGCCTCGGCCCACCAGCCGGCCACCCCCCGCCAGCAGGAGCCCCCGACCCTGCCCCCAAGTCTGAGGAAGCTGCTTTGGAAGCTGCCGGAGTCCGGGGGTCTGAAGTGCCACCTACGAACAGGCCTGTGCCGAGCTGTCTGCCCACCCAGCAGTCTGTCCACCAAGCTGTCTGCCCACCCCAACTGTCTGTCCACCGAGCTCTCTGCCCACCACGCTGTCTGCCCACCGAGCTCTCTGCCCACCCAGCTGTCTGTCCCCGCCAACTGTCTTACCACCCCACCCGTCTGTCCGAGCTCTCTGTCCACCCACACTGTCTGCCCACCGAGCTCTGCCCACCCCAGCTGTCTGTTCACCGCGCCATCTGCCCACCCATCTGTCCACCAAGCTGTCTGTCCACCCCAGCTGTCTGCCCACCAAGTTCTCTGTCCACCCATGCCGTCTGCCCACCCCAGCCGTCTGTCCGAGCTCTCTGTCCACCCGCACTGTCTGTCCACCCCAGCCGTCTGTCCACCGAGCTGTGTGTCATGGCCCCTGGCCTCGCCCTACGCTGGGGAGCCACGCCCCATGTGGGAGAAGCCACACTCAGGGGGGCCTGGGGGGCCCCCCTCGCCACAGCGGGGCCCCTCGCGCCGCCCGCCTGGGCCCAGCCTTACGCAGCGATAGAGATGTTGGCCGCGGACATGGGGCTCACTTCCGCCACCTCCTTGGCCTTCTGCAGGGCGAGCTTCTGGTTGGCCGCCTCCTCCATCTCCTCTTCGTCCTGCGACAGACGGACACGCAGCTGCAGGGCCCGGCCGCCCCGCGGCCTCCACGCCAGCGAGCAGGCGCGGGCAGCAGGCCCCACGCCGGCACGGCCCCCACTGGGCGCCGGGGCCCTCGCTGGCCGAGGCTCAGGGAAGCGGTCAGAGCCGGGCCGGGAGTGGCCAGGCGAAGCCAGAGGGGCCGCACTGGTTCCGGTCAGCGGCCCCGGCGAGCCAGTCCTGGGGTCTCTCCGGGAGCAGGCGTCAGGTGACCGCCCCCCAAGCCCACCCTGGCCCCCCAGGCTCCCGAGAGCCCATGTGCCCCAGCGGCCGAGGCCCGCTTCAGGGACGCCAAAGGAGGTCTGCCCACCGCGCGGGCCATCTGGGTCACGGGCCGCCGTCCACGCTGCATGGAGAGCTCGGGCCGGCAGTGGTCCTGCCGCGGGCCAGCCCTGGCGCCCCGGGAGCGCTCAGCCCACATGGCTGAGGTCCGCCGCGCTGACAAGCCAGGACGCCGCCGTCCACGCCGAGGCCGCCCAGGGAACCCTGGCCCCAGGCAAAGGCGAATCCCCGAACCGGTGTGGCCAGCGGGCCACGGCACAAGGGCAGGGCCACGGCCTCGGGGTCCTCACCACAGCAGGCTGAGGGCGGCGCCGAGGACGCCCTCGCCCGGGCAGCGGGGACCACAGCAGCCCACCCCGACTCCGAGGGCCAGTGCGGGGCCACGGCGAGGCGGCCTCACTGTGACCACAGACACGGGCAGGTGTGAGCAGGGCTCCGGGAGGGCCAGGTGCCCAAAGCTCGCCCAGGGCGCCCAGCCCCTCCTGGGCAGCTCCTGAGGGCCAGCGCCTGCCCACCCGCTGCCCTGGGCTGGGCCAGGAGGCCTGGGGCGAGGGTGTTGGCCAGACCCGAGCGCAGCACAGGGGGCGCCTGCCGGTGTGCAGAGCAGGCACACACGGACGGCGTGTTCACAGCACAGGCGTGTGCACAGCACGTACACAGACCTGCACACACGCGGGCATCTGCACGCACACACGGATGCCTGCACACACACACATGTACACACACGGGTATCTGCACACACAGAGATGCCTGCACACACGCACATACATGGGCGCCTGCACACACACACAGGCGCCTGCACACACACACATGTACACACACATGGGTATCTGCACACACAGAGATGCCTGCACACACGCACATACATGGGCATCTGTACGCACACACGGGTGCCTGCACACACACGGGCATCTGCACTCACACACAGGCACCCACACAAACACACATGGGCATCTGCACACACACATGCGCCTGCACACACAATCTGCGCGCACACACACAGGCACCTGCACACACACACTTGCACACATGGTGTCTGCAGAGGCACCTGCACACACACGCAGGCATCTGCACACACACGGGCACCTGCACATACACACACACGCACACGCGGTGTCTGCACACACACGCGGGCGTCTGCACACACACGGGCACCTGCACACAATACGGGCGTCTGCACACACACGCAGGCATCTGCACACACACACATGCACACACAGTGTGGTCTGCACACACGCAGTGTCTGCACACACACAGGCGTCTGCACACATGTGCACACGCGGTGTCTGCACACACACGGGCGCCTGCACATACACACACGGGCGTGTGCTGGGGCAGCACCTTCTCCCTCGGCCTGACCCGCAGGCCCCCAGGCGGGCACCTCCGGCCGGCCGCTGGTGTCCACGCAGAGACGGGGGCTGTGGCAGCAGGCGCCCAGGCGCAGCCAGGACCTCAGGGAGGTGACCGGCAAGGGGAGTGTCCCACAGAGGAGCCCCAGGGGCGTGAGGGTCCCGCCAGGCCCGCAGCGGGAGGCTCACAGGACACCGCTGGGCAGGGCGGGATGAGGGAGGACAGCAGCGGCCCTGGGTGCCAGCCCCCCGCAGGACACACGGCCGGGCGAGCTGCGGCGCCTGAGACTTAGGGCCCCTGGGAGGCCACAGGCCCTCGGAGTGGACGCTCCCCAGAGCCCACCCACCGTCCCACTTCTGGGGTGACCCCAGCCGTCTGTCCAGCCGCTCCTGCGCCCTACCCCATCCTCCCCTGCCCTGCTGACGCTGCCTTCTCCGGGGTGCCTGGCGGTCATCTGCTCTCCCGCTGGCCCCTCCCTCAGCGCCCGCCCACGCCCTGCCGTCCAAGAGACCCCCGACGTGGGCGGCAGGCCCGGCGCCCAGCGGGGTGGCCAGCCGGCTTCTGGCAGGGCGCCCTGGCACGCACCTTGGTCAGCTCCTGGGCGTTGGCAAGGTTGTCCACTGCGATGGCCAGGAAGACGTTCAGCAGAGTGTCTGGGGGCTCGGCTAAGGAAGGCGCCTCTGCACGCAGGCTCCGTCCCAACCCTGCCGGGGACGCCCCGCCCCTGCCCCAGCCGCTGCCGGTGCAGAGGCAGCCGCCAGGCCCGGGCGCCCACCCGCCTCGCAGCGGCCAGGACGCGAGCCCGCCTCCCCGCCCGCTCCTCCCCGGCCGGCGTCCGGCTGAGCTTGGGCCGCGGTGCTGGCCGCTCCGCAGGGTCCCGCGCGCAGAGCGCCCGAGACGGCCGCACCACGCCCCTGCGGGCGGCACCCGGGCGCGGCCCCGCCCACTGTGCTGCCGCCCTGGAGAGGGGCCAGGCGACGCCCCGCCCACGGGGCCACTTCGAACGGCCACTTCCGCCAGCAGCTGCCCCAGACGCCCACTCCCCGGCACCCCGTGCCGCACCCCGGCCCTCCCAGGCCGCCTGTCCTGGGCACTGCTGCCTCCGGGCCAGACCAGCCTCCGCCGCCAGACGCATCAGCCCCGCCGGCCCCCGCCTCAGAGACCAGTCTCGGGGAGGCCGAGCCCCAGCCAGGCCTTCGCCCAGCGGCGGGTGCCCTGGGCAGTGGGCAACCAGTCGCACGCGGCTCTGTCCAGGCCAGAGCAACTGCCCTGCTGCGGACCCCGGCCTGGGGGCGCCTCGCAGGAAGGCCTGCGGCTCAGCGTGGCTGCGGTGGGCGCTGAGGCCGCACCCCTCCAGGCACTGACCACAGCCAAGATGCGTCCGCTGGCCCCGCGGCAGGGCAACTGCAGCAGGCGGGGGCCGCGCGGGCTCAGGGGCCCGCTGTCCCGAGCGAGGCCCGTGGCCGCTCCCTCCGGCTCCGCGGAGCAGCTCAGCGAACTGTGCCTGCAGCCCCCGCCGCCCCTCCCCGCCTCCCGCTCGGGATCCGCCCCGCACCTGAGGCCGAGACCGCGCCCAGGCCCACAGGCCACCCCGCCCCGCCCCGCGGCCTCAGCGGGCTTCAAACCGCGCGCGGAAGTGGGGAGGGGCCGCCGTCCTCAGCGGGCAGCTCCCGCCGACAGGCGCTACAGGCGCTCCGGGCCCCGCGCCCGGGCCCCGGCCGGGAAGGATACAGTTTCCGAACAAGGTCAGGACGATGAAGTAGAAGGAGGAGAACATGCCCTTGCTGACGCCGCCCTGCGACTCGATGCCGTGGTACATGACGGCGTTCCAGTCCTCGCCGGTCAGGATCTGCGGGACACGCAGGTGGGCCGCGCTGCCAACGCCGCGCCCAGACCACCCCGCCCCGGCCGGGGCCCGCCGCCTGCGCGACCCCCGACAGGCGAGCAGGTGCCGGTCAGGCCACAGTAGACACACTCGGCTGTCAGCCCAGGCCGGGAGAGGCGTGGGGCCTGGGTGGCCGATGGCAGCCCCTGCCCACGGGGCCCACAGCCGGGTCCTCCGCCGGTCAGCGGGGGGGGCGAGGACGCGGCAGCCCCGACCACACCCAGTGAGTGGACACAGAGGGGGCGGCCACAGGCTGTGCCGCGGGCCGCGTCCTCACGGCGCGGAATCCGGAACGCTCCTCCCCTCCGCCAGGACCCAAGCGAGACCCTCGTGCCCCGTGCAGAGAGGAGCGGGGGCTGCTCACCGCACCCACACGCTCGGGCGCCCCGTGGCCACCGCGCTCGCCCGGCCCGGCTGCCCACGCCCCTTCCGGCACCCACAGCAGCAGGCGCCTCAGCCGCCGCGCGGGGCCCCCAAGGCGGCCAGGCCCACGGGGCGCCCGGGCACTCGGCCTGGGGGTGCACGGCTGACCGGCTGCTCAGAGGCAGGAGGCCGAGCGCTGGGCCCGGGCAGGGCCCCCTGAGCGTCCCCCCCAGGCCACACAGCAGGGGTCACGGAACAGGAAGGGAACGGGTGCGGGGGGCTGCCTGCGGGGGGCCCAGGCACCGGGGGCACACGGCCTCTGGGAGAAGCCCGCCACCCGCTGGGCACCGCTCCCTTGGCAAACCGGCAGGCTCAGGCCGCTGGGACGGGGCCAGCCCGCTCCCCGCGTGGGGCCGCGAGCCCTGCTGGACTTTGCCGAGGAAGGGGCACACCCCCCCGATGGCAGTTCTGGCCGCAGCGCGGCCGGGGGCGAAGGCTCCCACATGGGGCCCTTGGTCCCCAGCTTCGCCAGGTCTCCCCACATGCCCCTCCAGCCCGCAGGACGCCATTCTCGCCCCCAGCGGCGTCACTCAGGAGGGTCCTCGTGAGCCGGGCAGGGCCTCCGCTGTGCTCAGCAGCAGGGCTGGGCTCGGGGCCGCCTGTGCCGGGGGAGCTTCCGGCCCCCAAGCGGCCGGGAGTCGGGATCCCTGGGCTCACCCTCCTCTGGCGCTGTGTCCAGCGACGTCAGTGGCAATCAGCCTATCTCACTTGCTGGTTTTGCAGGGAAGACCCAGGGATCCTGCGCAGGGCCCACTCAACTCTTGGAGGGCGGTCCTCAGGGCTGCAGCCTCGAGCGAGCGCCCGCGGGCAACCTGTTCACCTGCCGGCCTCGTCCAGTCACCCTCAGACGCCCGGGGCAGTGCTTACTAAGCAGGCGATCTGGGCGCCCTCACCCAGTCAACACAAAATAACCAGCACTCCAGCTTGTTTCTGTGAGGCTTGCTGTCTTAAAAATAAGCTTTACTGGGGCCTCCCTGGGGGCGCAGGGGTTAAGCCTCAGCACTCCAAAGCTGTCCGCAGCCGCTGCAGCACGAGTTCGATCCGGCCAGGGAGCTTCCCACAGGGCGCAGCAGACCCTCCTGTGTCCCCGCTGCTCCCTTCAGCAGTGGGTTTCAGGGGCACTGCCTATTCTGCTCCCCACTCTGTCTCTGAGGAATCCTCCCCACACACACACCTCTGGCCTGCACCCCAGTTCTTGTGTGCATAAATAAATAAAGCTTTAGGGCCCCCCTGGTGGCACAGCAGTTAAGCGCTGCGCTGTGGAGCTGTCGGCAGCGGCGATGCAAGTTCGATGCCCGGCCGGGGAGATTCCCACATGGCGTGGCAGACCCCTCCTGCCTCGCCCGCTGCTCCCCTCATCAGTGTGTCTCTGTTGCTCTGCCTGTTCTGCTCCCCACTCTGTCTCTAGTGAACCCTCTCGCCGCCCCACACCTCTGGCCTATACCCCAGCTTCTATGCCTAAATAAATAAATCTTTTAAAAAATAATAATAATAAATCTTTTTTTAAAAATAAGCTTTACTGAGCTAGAAACTGAAACTGGGAGTGCCTCTGCAGCAGGGCCAGGGGGCACTGGCCTCTCACCTGCTGCTCCACCACAGGCCACCCCAGTTGTGGCTCCTCAGAACCCAGCAACCAATCAGCAACTTGATTTGGGGCAACTTGAAAGAGGATAGAAGGCAGGGCCTGAGGGAGCTCAGGGGACTCTGTCCTGGCAGCTCAAGAAAGAAGAATCCAGCAGCTGACCTCCAAGGAAGGAAGAGAAACCAAGGACCTTTGCGGAGACAGGGCCTCCAGCCTGCCTCTGACCTCACCTGATGGAGCAAGGCACCTCCCAGTGACCAGTGGGGACCATCCCTCTGGGTCAGCGCTGCCCAGCATGTTGCCAGTGGCACCCGGCTTCCGTCGGAACACTGACGCGACCTGGGGGAGGCGGCCGCCACCTGTGGCCACAGCGAGCCCCCCGTCCCCCGTGTACCTGCAGGGCGGTTCCCCCAGAGCCGAGGCCTCAGGACGTTGTGGGGTGAGAGCCGCAGGCGGGCCTGACCCCTGGGCCGTCCTCTACCAGCTACAGCGCCCTGCTGGGCAGGTGTGGCTACAGCCGCGGCCTGGGCGCTGCCTCGACAGCCCTGTCTCCAAGCCACATGCCACGGAGGTCAGTGGCTGGTCATACTAGGCCCCGGTTGCGTCAGTCACAGACCAGCACAAGTGGCACCAAGTCAGCCTCGGCATCTTCGCGCCGTCGGGAGAGTGGCCACACCTGTGAGCCTCAGCAGGCCGCGGGTCCAGTCCCGGACCCCTGGCTAGCCCCGCCATCTCGCCGCAGTCCTCCCCGCCCCTCCGGAGGCCCGCTCCGTTCCCAGGCTCGCCGCGGTGGGAGACTGGGGTGATGTGGCCAGCCCGCGGACTGCGGCTCCCCCGAGACCGCCACGGCGCCGCGGAGGAGGTGGACGCGAGCACCGGCAGGTGCAGCTTGGGGAGGCGGGGCGGCGGCGAGGAGGCCCTGCGCCCCGGGGCAGGCGGAACCCCCCGCCCATGCGCCCCAGCAGCGTCCCGGCTGCACCTCGCCGAGCTCCATCCGGAGGTCCCGGAGCCCGCGCTTTGGGCCCTGTGGGGTCTGACGCGTAGAGCCGGGGGCCCGCTGAGTCCCGAGCGGCGGAGGCCGAGGGCCGCCCCTGCCCGGCAGCCCTGGGCTCTGCGCGGTCGCCCAGGCGGTTCTGGCCCGCGGAGCAGACACCTGGGGCCGCCTCCCGCCCGCCGACCCCGCCCGTCCTCGCCGCCTCCGAGGGCCGCTCCGTTTCCCCGAGGCTGGCCGGCAGCGGGCTCCCGGGAGGGGCGGCTCCCTCCAGGCTCCAGCGTCTCTTCGCTACGAAACTGCCCAGGGTCTGGGGTTTCCCGTGGAAGAGCGTTTCGCCCGAGCGCCCCAACCCACCGGCGGGCGCTGGGCCCGGCGCCGGGCTCGAGGCTGCCCCGCGCGCCCCGCGGCCAGGGCGTTTGCGCTGCCTGCCCCGTTCCCGGCCCGGTTCCCTCTGGCGGACTCTCGAGCCTGAGGAAGAGCCCCGGACTCGCCTCCTTCGTCTTCTTACTGGGACGGTCGCGCTCGCGGCCATCGCGCCCCACCGGCTGCTCGCGCTCAGCCGCCGCCGGCCCCTTCGCCTCCGGCCCCGGGCGCGGCGGGCGCTGGGACGGCTCTTCGCGGCGTCCTCACCCCCGTCTGTGGCCGTCCCCGGGCTGCGCGGCCCCCGCCCGGCCTGCCGGACGCACAGCTCGGACGGCTTCGCCGAGGCAGCCTGCGGCGCGGGGAGCCGAGCCAGACGCGCCAGCAGGAGCCAGCAGCACGCAGAGGCCCCACAGCGCAGCAGCGCCCGGGAGCCCTCCGCGGCGGCGCTCCCTGCCCGCAGGCTGCTCCCGGAAGCACCGCGCCCCGCAGTCCGTCTGGCCCCGCCCCCACCTGCGCTCAGTACATCCAATCCCGGCCCCGCCCTGCCCGGGCCCGCCCACGACCCCACACCTGCGCCGTCCGTCGGGGCCCGGCCCCGCCCACGACCCGGCCCCGCCCCGCCCCCGAGCCCCAGGCCCTCGCGTCCTTTTCCTGCCTGTTCATGTGTCTTCACACACCGGATTCTTAGTATCGCGGCACTGTCCACCGTTTTCTTCAAAATCGCTCCTTTCCACCTTAAGGGCGCCCCTCCTTGAGGTAACGGCATCGCGGCCCTGCAGGTCCTGCCTTCTCACCCGGCGGCCAGTGCACCCGCCGGCCGGTCCTCAAAGCCCGGCCAGCAGGCCAACCCCAAGGCCCGCGGGCGCGCGGCCCCAGCGTCCACCGCGCCGGCTCTCGGCCTCCGGGCGTGGGCCTCACCCCTCGTGCCCTCCTCTGGCCACTGCTGACGAGGCTGGTCTCGCCTGCCCCGCGGGCCTGTGTGGACGCTCTCAGGGCGGAGCTGAGGCGCCCGGCCCTGAGCGCACCTCGAGGGCGGTGCCCCGGGCTCCAGGCTGGGCCTCTGGGATGGACTTGCTGCCGGAGGGCCCCTCCGGCCCGGGCCTGCTGTGCCACCCCTCCTGCTGCCCGCCGGGGCCGAGCTCGCGCTCTTCCCTTCTCTCGTCGTCCCGTCTTGCCTTTCCGAGCCCAGGTCATTCCGGCCTCGGGAAGTGAGTCGGGGCTCCCCTCGGCCCCCACGGGGGCGCGGGCTGCACACCCGAGCCCGCCGCCGCCTGCCCAGTCGTGGCGCTGGCCGCGAGCAGCTGAAGGTGGCGGCTCAGGCGGGCAAGTGTCCAGCAATCTGGTTTCCGCAGCACTTCGCATTTCTCCTCTTCCCGGTGTGCGTGGACGGCGCTGGCCCCTGCCCCGCAGCGCGGGCAGCGCTCCCCGTCCTGCCCTGCCTGCCCCCATGTGCCCGGGGCCCGTCTCTGCGCGGAGCGTCCTGCCCGCGGCCGGGCCAGCGGTGGGCCCTCTCTGCCTCCCTCCGGCCACGCGCCCCAGCCGGCCCCACGGTGCCTGTGCCCCGGCTCCTGACCGCGGCAGGCCGGGGGCCACGCTGGGCCGCCCCAAGGGCCAGCCCGTGGCAGTCACAGGCCCGGCCGCGCCCCAGCCCTGCAGCCCCGGCGCCCGTGCCGCAAGCGAGTGTCGGCTCTCAGCCCCTCGCACCTCCGAGGGGACAGGCCACCGCCCGGCCCCGCCGTCCAGGCCCCCACGAGCACCACGAGGCGAGCCCCCGTCGTCCACGCCTGCCGTGCCGGGAGTCGACAGCCTTGGGGCGCCCGGCCGCCCTGGCAGCGCCCGAGAGGACGCGACCCCCCACGTCCCTGAGCAGCGGCGCCTCTGGAGCAGTGGGGGCTCCCGGGCAAGGCCGCAGCCATCCCAAGGGCAGGAAAAGCCGCGATCCGCCCTGGGCGGAGGGCAGCCGAGGATCCCCGACGGGCAGCGGGCGGCCGGGCCTACCTGGAAGACGGTGAGGATGGCGGCCGGGAAGGTGTCGAAGTTGGTCGTCGGCGTCTCGTCTCTGAAGTTGAACCTGAGGAAAGCGAGAGGCCTCAGTCGGGGCAGCCGCAGGGCCCCGGCGCCCCTCAGCCGGCCGCGGCGGGCCCACTTACTGGCCCCCGAACAGCTGCATGCCCAGCAGGGCGAAGACCACGATGAACAGGAAGAGCAGGAAGAGCAAGCTGACGATGGACTTCATGGAGTTGAGCAGCGACACCACCAGGTTCCGCAGGGAGTTCCAGTACCTGCGGGTGGCCGGCCTGAGCCCGCGCCCGGCGCGCGCCCGGCGCCCACCCGGCGCGAGCCCGGCAGCAGAGGCCATCACAGGCTCCTAGGACGAGGGCGCGGCCCGGGGCCCGGCCCGCGCTGGTCACTGCAGCGTGAGGCGGGGCGGAGCGGGGCCGGGCGCGGGGCCAGCGGGACGCAGAGCTCTGCACGCTGGCCGCACATGAGGGATACCCCGTGTCGCCGCCGCTCCAGCCGGGAGGGCACCGGCTGCCCGGGCCCCGACCGGCCCGCGCCGCAGCCCGGGCCTCAGTCTCAAGGCAGAGGGCTGCGCGGGGCCGCGGGAGTTAGGGGACGGGACTGCGCGCAGAGCCTCTGCGGGGGCGCAGGACCGAGGCGCCTCTCCCACCGCAGGGCCAGGGACGGCGGGCGGAGTGGGCTCCGGCACTCCCATCCCCTCTGCTGACCCCGCGAAGGCAAAGCCCCCCGGTCCCGGGAGGGGACGGCCCCAGGAGAACTGGACCCCGCAGGCTGCTCAGGCAGCCGCAGCTGGGCGGCCAGGGAGCTGTCCGGCAGGGCCGTGCTCTGTGCCCCGAGACCGGCCTCCTGCTGGCAGCCCCGGTCGGCCTGGGACCTACTTGGTGACCTTGAAGATCCTCAGCAGCCGGAGGGCCCGCAGCACGCTGATCCCGAAGGAGGTGCCCGGCTTGATGGCCGCCCAGACCACCTCGAAGATGCTGCCCACGATGACCTGCAAGGGAGGGCATGTCTGCACGCGTGTGGCCTGGGGCATGTGCACGCATGTGCGCACGTGTCCCTCTGCAGCGCGCCTCCCCGGGGCGGCCGAGGTGACGGCCCAGCGGTGCCCGGCTGGGCCCCCACGCCCCAGAGCCCGCCCACCCACCTCATCCAGACCGGGCGTCTCCCGCGGCCTAAGCCGGTGTGAGCTGCCCAGACTGGACTGTGCGGGCGGCCTCTGCTCAGGGCGCCGCCAGCGCTGAGCCCGTCAGAGCACGCAGGGCTGCCCAGGCCGGAGGGAGGCCGGTGCGACCCCCACACCCGGAACTGCCAGGCCCCAGAGCCCCTCGTGGCCCAAGCCCGACACCGGGCCGGGGCTGGGCCCTGCACGTGCCCCAAGGCCGAAGGAGTCCCCAGACCCTGCCTCTAGGCAGCCGGACGGCCGTCCTCCCCGGGCTGGGCTGTCCAGCCCGCCCAGGCCGACCTCGAGCGACCACAGAGGCAGCGCCCGGCCCGAGACTCACCCCAAAGTCGAAGCAGTTGAAGGAGGACCGGAAGTAGCTCCTGGGCCCCAGCCCGTACATCTTCAGGGACATCTCTGTGAGGAAGAGACCCAGGAAAACAAACTCTGCAAAGTCTAGGAGAAGCCGGAGAAGAGGGGGTTAGCTGCGGCCCCGCGCCTCCAGGCCAGAACTCTGGGCCCTCCCGGGCCGGGCCTCCAGGCCTGGCCGCGGCCCGCGCTCTGAAGCCAAGGGCCAGGACGGTGCCCGGCAGGCCGGAAGCGGGCAGGAAGCCCGGGTCCCCAGGGGAGGCCCGAGGCCGCCGAGCAGGGCGGGTCCCTCCTCGGGAGCCCGCGGTCTGGTCCTCACGCTCGTGGGCGCCCAGGCTGGCCGGCAGGTGCCAGACAGGGGCTGGCAGCCGGTGCCGTCCCCGCTCCGGGGCGTGGGCTCCGGAGGCAACAAGAGACCGCCTCACCGGGGTCCAGCCGCTGGCCACGCCGACCCAAAAGGGTCCCGGGTTGGGGGTGGACGCCAGAGCGGAGGTGACGCAGCCAGCCCAGGCCAAGTTTGAAAGAGGCTCGGCCAGACGCCAAAGAGCAGGGGACACGGCGGGCCGGCCACACGGGAGGGGAGTGGTCTGGGCAGCCCAACCTCACACACGGCACAGGTGTACGCCCACTGCCCACTGCCCCGGTCCGGGACCGGCAGCACGCTGCAGACAGCCTGTCGGGGGCTCGGGAGGAGCCCCTCCACGCCAGCCCAGCCAAGCCCTGGGCGGGCCGCAGGCAGCGCTTGGGTGACGAGCCCGCTGGCCACGCGGCTGCTGGGAGCTGGACTGCCCCGAGGCCAGCTCAGCACCCAGCACCTGCCCCGCCTGGGGCTCCCGGCTGCTCTGTTCCCTCGGGGTGCTGACAGCGTGTGGGGTGCTGGGCGGACAGACCGCCGGCCCCCAGGGCAGCAGGCCCGTCCTACGGGATAGGTCAGCGGCCACGGTGAGCCCAAGCCCGGCACACCCGGCTCCCCAGCCCTCCGGACGGGGCGGGGCGGGCGGGCGGCCGCGGGCACCTACACAGCGCGGTGGTGAGCGGCGGCGGCTGGTCGTAGTGCACCATGGCCACACACAGCGTGTTGAGGGCCACCACGCACAGCACGGCCCAGTAGAAGCTCTGCGCCTTCACCATGCGCCGCACCAGGAAGCGGAACAGCTTCTCCTTGCGGCGGAAGTACGAGCTCTCCGTCTTGCCGCTCTTGAGGCTGGCGCGGGCGAACGGGGAGCCTGGGGGACAGGGGCTGAGCTCGGCGGGGCTCCTCAGCCAGCCCAGCGCCCGCCCTCCGCCCCAGCCCCGGCGGCCTGTCCAGGGCCTGGGTCAGGCCCACGGCTGTGTGTGGCCCCTGCGCCCCATTTCCCAGCGCATGACCCGGAGCCCCATGGTCTGTGTGGCGCTGCGCCCCAGAGGGGCCGGACGGGACCCGGCGGCGGCTCCTGGGGCCCAGCCCGAGCCCAGCCTGGGGTGCCCTGGGCACGCTGCCCGCCGGCCCTCGCCGGGGCCAGCCGTGCGGAAGCTGCACTGGGCGCGACGGCCCTGCTGGTGGCCGCAGCCCAGCGGCCTGGAGCGGGGTGGCAGGAGGAGCCGCTCCTCCCCCGCCACACGCATGTGCCCGCACGCGCAGCCTCGCGGCGCCCCAGCGGGACCCAGTGCCCGCCCACCGCCCAGCCCTGCCCCACAGACCCCCGCACGGCCACGCTGAGGCGAGGGCCCCCTAGGCCGGCGCTGAGGGCGGGAGGGCGCGGCCGTGGAGGCGCCGTGGGCTGCTGAGCTGCGCCTCGGACTGGGGTGTCAGCCGCCCGGCTGGAGGCTGAGCCCAGCGCAACTCCCCCTCGGGCCTGGGGCCCCACCTGAGCACATGGGGGGCGCTGAGGGGCGCTGGGCGCTCGCCCCGCCCCAGCCCGCGACTCACCCACGGCGCACAGGTCGGCGAACCTGTCCTCGCCCTCCTCCGCATGGATCAGGTCATTGCGGCTCTTCTTGGTGGCCGCCCTCTTCAGCACTGCTTTAGACAGGGGGCGAGTGCGTCCCGCGGCCGCCACCCCGTCCCGCGGCAGGGGAGGGGCCCCAGGCCCCCCAAGGCATGGACGAAGGGGGGAGGGGCCTCCTGGGGACCCCGGGCGCGGGTTAGGCAGCACCCCAGGCGGGGACAGCCATGGCCGGGTGAGCCTGCAGTTGGAGCCTGTGAGCCACCCCTGCCCACAAACCCGGGACGAGGCTGCTGCCCTGGCGCTGGGGACGGCCGGGCACCGGCCCACTTCCACCTCTTCACAGCCGCACCACACCATGGCCAGCAAGCCCCAGGGCCGGGGCGGGCACAGGCCCTGCCACCCACGGGCCGCTCCAGGGCGGGTGCCCGGGCTGCCCCGCGCGACCAGCGGCACCTACCATCCAGAGGGGACTTCTCCTCCGCGTTCTTGTCCTCCTCGGCCAGCATGACCTCCTCTGTGAGGGGACACAGGCTCAGGGCTGGCCGGCGCCCCACCTGGCCAGGCTCACCCCGGCTGGCGCCCCCCAGAGGCCGGGGCGTCGGGCGAGCTGCTGCGGGTACCGCACCCGGGGCCGTCCGCAGGCAGCACCCCAGGCCACAGGCCCCGGGAGCCCGGGCCGGTGCAGGCAGCCCCTGCGCAGGGGAAGCGGCTCCCTCCGGACAGGCCCGGGAGACCCGCCGCCTCACCTGCCTTGAAGATCCACTCCAGGTAGCCGTTGAGCTCCCGCTCGATCTGCTGCTGCCGGCGCAGCTTCAGGAAGGCCCTGCGGTTCTCCACGCGCTCACGCTCCTTGGCGAACTCGCTGCGGGGAGCGGCGGGTCAGCGCGCGGGGGCCGGAGCCCGGCCCGGCCGTGGGGGCGCGGCCGCGGGGCCCGCCGGGAAACGCCCGCTGACTGCCAGGAGGAAGAGCAAGAGCACCTCCCTGCGGCGCCGCAGCCGCGAGCGGCCACCAAGCTTTGGACTCAGCGGGCGAAGCCGTTTCGGTCCCGCTATCAGAACCGGCCCGTGGAGCCAGGTCTGCGCCCGCCACGCCCCGCCACGCCCCGCCACGCCCGAGAGGCCACGCCCCGCAGCGCCCGGCCCCAACCACACCCTCCCTGCCGAACCACGCCCCTCTCCGCTAAGCCACGCCCATCGAGTTCCCGCCGAGCCACGCCCCCAGCGAGCCACGCCCCTGCAGAGCTACGTCTGCCCGGCCACGCCCACCCCGTCTGGCCACGCCCCTTCCGAGCCAAGCCCAGCCCCTCCCCCTCGCGGAGCCAGGGCTTCCCTACCGAGCCCTCTCCCACCAAGGCTCACCCCTCGCCGAGACACCCCCTCGTGCGGAGTCTCGCCTGCCCCTCGCCCTCCCCGCGGAGCCACGCCCCCCAGCCAGGCCCACCCCGTCCGCCTGGCCCAGGGCCGGCCCCTCTGTCCCAGCCCAGACCCCGCCCAGGTGCTGTCCGGGAGTCCAGGCGTCCCCCCCTAGCTCGGCCAAAGTCACCAGCAGGGTAGGCCTTGGACGCCCGCCCTGCTGCAGCCTCGCGCGCCGGCGGAGGCGACTGGAAAGGCGCGTGACAGTCGCACCCCTGCCAGGAGAACCAGGCCCCGAGTTTGACAGAGCCAGAGCCAGCCGGCCTTGGCCCAGGCCCCCGGCCGGCACACTGCCCAGCCCAGCTCAGGAGCCCCGGCCTGGCGGTGTCTGCAGGGCGGCCCGTGGCACTGTTCCCCAGCCTCACCCCAAGTCTGAGGCCAGCCCCGGGCCGCAGGTCAGCCCAGGCCTCACCAGCCGTGATGACTGGCCCCTGGTGTGGGCTCAGCGGGCAGCTCTGTCGACGTCAGGGGGCATCCTCCCCCACCTGCCCTCACCCGTGCCCCGGGTGCTGGCTGAGAGGCGACCGGAGGGAGGGGAAGCCAGAGGCCGCAGCTGGGACCCCGCACGCACTCAAGGCCACCGTCTCTGCAGCCAGGGAGGGGCTTGTCACCGGGGCCCCAGGGAGGTGCAGCCACAGAGGCCAGGGTGGCCAGAGGCCAGGGATGGTCAAGGCCGACCAGAGCTCAGGACACGGGAGCCGCCCCACAGAGGGTGGGCCGGGGGCCCCCCCATACCCCCCCTGACTCCATCCACCACCGTGGCCTGAGGACAGCGGCAGCGCCCGCCGCACCACTCACCCCGACAGCACGCCCAGCACCAGGTTGAGCATGAAGAAGGAGCCGATGATGATGAGAGGGATGAAGTAGAGCCAGTTCCAGGTGTTGCCGGCTGCATCATTCGTCTGGAAACGGGGAGATGAGCAAGGACAAGTGGACAAGATGCACAGCCATGGCCACAGAAGTGCCCCAAGCCCCTCAGGAGCAAGCACCTGGCAGAATCCATGCAGGGGCAGGAGAGGAGTCCAGGCAGGAGCCATGATGAGGCCTGCCTGGAGCTGCCCCCGAGGACTCTCTGAGGCTGCGAATCCCAGAGGACCAAGGTGCCCAGCACTCCTGGCTGCTGCCCAGCGGAGCCGCGGAGCCAGGGCCCACCCCGGAGGTGGGAGGCTGCCCAGAGCGGCCTCCGCGGGGGCCCCAGCCCACCCTTCTGGGCTGCTCCCCGGCACTTCCTCTCGTTGGCGCCCACAGCCCCAGCCCCAGGTCCGGTCTGTCTGCAGCAGCCCCCGGCAGAGCCAGGGTGAGCCTGCGCGTTTCTCAGGTCCCAGCAAGCCCCCAAGTTGCCTGGGAACAGTTCTCAGCACTGCCTAGCCTGAAATAAAGACCAGCACCGGGCGGTCTCGAGAACGGATGCAAAGAAGAGCCATTCCGGGCCTCTGGAGCCCCAGTCCTGGCCCGCACTGCGTTCTTGTGGGCTCCGGGAGAACGGCAGGGAGGGCCCAGGAAACTCTCTCCCCAGGCAAGCGAAGCAAGAGGCAGGCAGTGGCCGCTGGCCCCTCTGCTCCTCCACTGGATGCCCTGACGTTCAAACCACCAGAAACCAGGGAGAGGGGCCTCCCCGGTGGCGCAGCGGTTGGGCGCTGTGCTGTGGAGCTGTCGGCAGCGGCGATGCAAGTTCGACGCCTGGCCGGGGAGAATCTCACATGGCACAGCAGACCTCTCCTGCCTCGCCCGCTGCTCCCCTCAGCAGTGTGTTTCTGATCTGCCTGTTCTGCTCCCCACTCTGTCTCTGGTGAACCCTCTCGCCGCTCCATGCCTCTGGCCTGTGCCCCAGCTTGTATGTATAAATAAAAAAAAATAAATATCTTTTAAAAAAAAAAAAAAGAAACCAGGGAGAAACACAGTGTTTTTCAGGTGCTGAGAGAGAAGAGCTGTCAACGGACATCTACACCCATCAAAAACTTTCTGTGGGAATGAAGGGGCATGAAGACTTCCTCAGAGTAAAAGCTAAGAAACTAGGAGATCACCCACAGATGTGCCCTAAGAGAACGGCTGGTGAAAGTTTACTAAGCAGGAAAGCAATGTTGAAAAAGGGAATTGTTCACCATCAGGAAGGGAAAAAGAACATGAAAATAATTTTTAAAAGAGAAATAGGTAGATTTTCTTTGTCCTTTGGGTTTTCTAAATTGACTGACAATGGAAGCAAAAATTACAGCACATTTGATGTGGTTCTAAACAGATGGAGAAAATGTTTAAGATAGTCTGCTGCAAATGGGGAAGGCTAAAGAGATGCAAGGAAGATAAGGTTTTATGTACTTCACTGAAATGGGTAAAATGATGACACGGGTAGACTGGAATACGTTCTAAATATATAGTGTACTGGCTAGAACAACTGCAGTTAGGTACTCAAAAAAACAGATAAATCAAAGTGGGGTTCATAAAAATGTTCAAGTAATACACAAGAAGCAGAAAAAAGAAAACAGAACAATTACCAAAAACACGAGATAAGATTTGAGCTCAATGATATCAATAATTACATTAGGGGCCTCCCAATGGGTTAAATCGCAGCACTATGAAGCTATCCAGAGCTACTTCAGCACGAGTTCTATCCCCGCCAGGGAGCTGACCACAGGGCGCAGCAGACCTCTCCTGTCTCCCCGCTGCTTCCCTCAGCAGTGTGCCTCAGTCGATCTGTCTGTTCTGCTCCCCACTCTGTCTCTGGGGGATCTTCTCACACACACACCCCCACACACACACCTCTGGCCTACATCCCAGCTTGTATGCATAAATACATAAATCTTTAAAAAATAATTACATTAAATGTAAATGATCTAAATATACCACTAAAAGACAAAGACTGGCAGGTGACTGGGAGGTAACCCAGCCCCTTTAGCCACGCAGGGACACAGCCTGAAGGCAGCGGCAAGGAGCTAGGAAGCGCAGGCAGGAAACAAGCCGCTGGCGCCACCATCTTGGGCTTCCTGGCCTCCAGAACGAAAGAGCTGGCATGCCAGAGCCCAGGCATGGGGGAGGCAGCTTCTTGCACCAAAAGCCATGGTGGCCTGCACCCAAGCTTCCTTTCACAGGTGTTTTACATGGAGGAGGAGCAGGGAGAGCTGGTCTTCAGCCCCCCTGAGCAGACCCTCCTGTGTCCCACACACAGCCGCACCTTCTTCAGCTGCCGAGCCGGTGCTCAGCCGCCAGCAGGGCCCGTGTCACCAGAGCTGCCCCTCAGAAGGAGGCGGCTGTTGGACACCAGTCGTAGCACAGCAAGCTGGACTTCAACCACCAGGCTCGGGCTGCAGACGCTGCAGCCCACCCAGCGCTGGCCCTGGCAGACAATGCCCTGGTGACCCTCCGACCTGCAGGGCCTGTCCGGGTTAGACTTCCCAGCCCTCCCCTCAGCCACTGCTCGGCTACTCTGGATTCCCCTGGGCTCCCCTTCATGAGTGACAAAGGCCCCATCTTGTCTGGGCAGTTAAGATGTGAGGAGAAGTCCTGTCTGAGCCACCAGGTGAGAAGGGCGCCAACACTGACAGGGGCTGAGCCTGCAGCTTAGTCCCGGCCCCCCGGCCCTCTCGGCGGGGTCTGGGAGACAGCGAGGTCTCGGACTGTGCAAAAGTGTCTGCAAGCAAAATAAGCAACCTGATGTGATGGTAATAATAAATAACAGTAAAATGTTTAATTAAAAAAAGACCCACCCAGGGAATTAGCTTTCCCCACCCCACCTCTCCAAAATGTCTTTGGGACCAACTTTATGAAGTAAATGAGCTGAACTGTATTTCAAATAATATGAATTAACCATGTAAGAGTTACCGATAAAGAAATTGAGAAAACTGAAACGTGACATGGAGTGTTAGATATAACATGTAAGTTGCCCAGCACAGTGGTCTCATTGTAGGTGCTCAATAAATGCACACCTGTAATTTGTGCCATACCTGTAGTGGGATTCTTTATTATATTAAAATTGTCTTCTAAGCAAAAAAAAAAAAAAAAGATCCACCCAGGGACTCCCCTGGGGGAGCAGGGATTAAGTCTCAGCACTACAACGCTATCGCAGCCACTGCAGCACGAGTTCAATCCCCGGCCAGGGAGCTCCCCACAGGGAGCAGCAGACCTCTCCTGTCTCCTTGCTGCCCCCTCAGCAGTGGATTTCAGTAGATCCACCTGTTCTGCTCCCCACTCTGTCTCTGGGGGATCCTCTCACCCCCCCACACACACCCCAGCTCTTATCTGCACAAATAAATAAATATTTTTTAAAAAGACCCACCTATACAATGTGCATAAGAAACACTTCACATGTAACAATTTTGGTAAGCTGAAAGTATGGAAAGAGATCTCATAAATATCGATCAAAAGAGAACAGTTGCAGCTATATCAATAGCAGATACAGTACACTTCAGAACAGAAAGAAAATTCTCCAAAGAGACAGAGAAATGCACAGAGGGGCGGGTCACCCGGCCGAGGGCCCGGCAGCGCCAGTGCGGGCACCCCCACGAAACGTGGCGGGGAGGACCGGAGACCTGAGGAGGGGGCTGACGAGCCCGCGATGACTGCGGGTCTCCGGCGCCTCTGCGCGAAGAGGGCGGCGGTCAGAAACCTGGCGAGGACACAGAAGAAGCAGCAAGGGCCAGCCACGGGCTTTGCCGATGGCCACGCCCACCCACGACACCGGCAGGCGCACGAGGGCGAGCGAGGCAGGCAGGGCCCAGCTCGAGGGGCCTCCCAAGCCGCCCCAAATTCAGGAGCCCCCAGAGTCCACTTTGGAGCATTCTCTGACCACGACAGAATCGAAATAGAAATTAATAACAGATGATGATAGGAAGATCTCTAGGCACAAAGCAAACTGAAAATGTCTAAACAATCATGGGTTAAAGAAAAACTCCCAAGGGGAGTTGTAAACACACTAAACTGAAGGAAAACACAATATATCAAACACATAAGGCACAGCCAAAGGGTTTAACCAGGAAATCTGTAGCATTAAATACCTATTACAAGACAGAAAATCTTTAAAAAGTATTCTAAGCTTTCACCTTAAGCAGCTAGAAAGAGAGGAAATAAAGTAACAGAAGTAAGTAATAAAGAGCAGAAATCAGCAACATTGAAACCAGGAAAGTTACAACAGAGAAAAAAATTGATTCTTTGAAAAACATCAGTTAATTCGACAAACCACCAGCAATGAACAGCCAAGAAGAAAAGAGCAGACACAAATCGTCACTCTCCAGTGAAATGGGGGCATCCCAGACCCCGCAAGCACCAGAGACTCAATGTACCCCGGACAACAAGAATGACATGGACTGATTTCTCGACAGACACAGAGTGCCGAACGCCCGGATCTAAAACGCGCAGTCCTGCAACTATTACAGAAAGTGAAGCTATGATCTTAGACCTCGCCCCAACAGACCGACCTGCCGATCACTGGACTAGAATTGAGATGCAGAAACAGACCCTCACGTTTGGCACCGGCTGGCTTTAACAAGGTGCAAGAGTCATTTTATAGGCCTTATATTCCACGGATACCAAAACCACAGAAACCACCAAAACAGGGAACTTCAACTCGAGAGGCCTCGGGCACAGATGCGAGAGACTTCAGCAAAATGTCGGCGAGCGGAACGAAGTGATTTGTGAGGTGACCACGAGGTCACCCCGAGGACACTCCAGGAGGAGGTCGGCTGGAGGCGCAGACCCCAGCCGGCGTCGCCCGCCGCACAACGAGCCTCGGGGGGTGTCCCTGGTCCCGGCCACGCAGATCAAGTCCTCCCAGCCCCGCCCCACCGAGCTGACCGGGAGCACAGCGGGCGGGGGCGGGGCCGCCCAGCCTCGTGAGCGGGGAGGCAAAGGCGTGGTCAGGGAGGGCGCGTGTGTGCACAGCGGAAATCCCAGGGACGCCCGCTTCCCGGAATGAGGGGGGCCGCGAGGCGCCGAGGCACGGGACGGACGGAGGGACAGACGGATGGACGACGGCGCCGCGACTCCGCACAGCCGTGAAAACGTGTTGTTAAAACCCAGACAGAGCTGGGGGCTCCCCGGTGGGCAGCGGTTGGGCGCTGCGCTGTGGAGCCGCCGGCAGCGGCGACGCGAGTTCGACACCCGGCCGGGGAGATTCCCACCCGGCGCGGCAGACCCCTCCTGCCTCGCCCGCTGCCCCCTCAGCAGTGTGTCTCTGTCGCTCCGCCTGTTCTGCTCCCCGCTCTGACTCTGGGGAGCCCTCTCACTGCCCCCCACCTCTGGCCTGTACCCCAGCTCCTGTGTATAAATAAATAAATCTTTAAAAAAAAAAAAAGCCAGCGCTGGGGCTCCTGAGGGCGCAACGGCAGGCCCCACCACGCCGCGGAGGGCGGGCCTGGCCCTCGGGGCCTGCTGATGCTGGGCCCGGGACCCTGCCCCGCTGGCGACCCCGCCCGAGGAGGGTCCCCCGCCCAGACGCCCTTGTCCCGCCAGCTCCCAGCACTCCAGCCCTCGGGGAGAGCCCAGCCGGGCGCCGCCGCGGGCCCCTCCCCAGAAGGCCCCTCCAGAGTGGCCGCTGGCCCATGGGCTCTGTCCCTGTGCGGCCCCCACCAGCACCTGCGCAGCCCGTGGATGAGGACCCGGTGACTGCAGGCCCCTCCGGGGACCAGGAGGCCACAACCGCGTCAAGCGGGAACGGTCAGGGCGCAGGGACACGGGCGTCCAGCACGGCGGGGCTGCTGCCGCCTACAGGCCAGGCCTGCCTGCCGCAGAGCCTCCACCGTCCCGACCCCCACACCCCCCTGCCCATCCTCTCCCGCAGGTGCCCAAGGGGGCGCCAGCCGCCGGCCCCGCAGCCCTGGTGACCTGGGCCAGGGCCTGCTCCTGCGGGCCTGCAGGGAGGGGCGTGTGGTCAGCTCAGGGCTTCTCGGTGGGCAGAGCAGGAGCCCCGTGCTCGCCGCCGAAGGCCCCGTCCTGACCCTCCGTCGGCCAGACCTGCGGTCAGACCTGCAGGGGCCCTGGTTCGGGGCCTGCCCCCACTGTCCAGTCAGCTCCCTCCTGCCCCTGCTGGTGCCCAGGGCAAGGCCCGCAGCCCCAGACGGCCACAGGAGACCTGGCAGCGGCCCCTGCCAGGCCTGTCCCCTCGTCCAGGCCACACACCAGCCTCCAGGACAGGTCCAGGGGCCAGTCCAGGGGCCAAGGCTGCCACCTCGGGGCCCAAGCCAGGGCTCCAGGCCGCCAGACCGAGCAGACGCCCCTGGACATCCACCGATCGGCTCGCCCCTCCCAGCCTGCATCACCCTGGCCGCCTGCCCGCCTCCGGGCTTGGGCCTCATCTACCAGGTCTCTGTCCGCACCCAGGGCTGGGGAGGGGTCTTCACATGAAAACAGACGGGCTTCGCTCAGGAGCCGATGGCACAGGGGAGGAGGGAGCAGCGGGGTCTCCGGCCACCCCCAGCGCCTGAGGCCACCACACGGGCAGCCCAGAAATGGCCGGAGGCTGCGGGGCTGACACAGCAGGGATGACACAGACCAGGGCGGGGCCAGCACGGTGAACCCCTGTGCGCAGCCCAGGACCAGGACAGGCCAGCGGGACGCGGGCCCCTCCCGGCTCCCGAGGCCTCAGAGGCCCAGCGTCCCCGAGCCTCGGCTCCCGCCTGCACAAAGGCTGGCGAGTGCTGGGGGCCAGAGTGGGGAGCCGGGCAGTAAGCAGCACCAGGCAGCCCCCACTGCCCAGGCGCCCTCCCCAGCCTGGGGCAGGTGCGAGCCCGCTGAGCCGCTGAGCTGGAACCGCTGGAACCCAGGCGGCTGCGGAGGGGGTGGCCGGCAAGGCTCTCCGCCCGCCGGGCCCCTCCCCGCGGCCCGCCCGGCCAGGTCCCCAGCCTGGCCCACAGCCCGCCCGGACCCGCCCCCGGCCTGGCCCACAGCCCGCCCGGCCCCGCCCCGCAGCCCACCCAGCCACGCCCAGACCACGCCCCCGGCCTGGCCCACAGCCCGCCCGGCCCCGCCCCGGCCCCGCCCCACAGCCCACCCGGCCCCGCCCCCGGCCTGTTCACAGCCCACTTGGCCCCGCCCCACGGCCCACCCAGCCCCGCCCCCGGCCCGGCCCACAGCCCGCCCACCACGCTCACGTTGTAGAGGATGTCGGTCCAGCCCTCCATGGTGATGCACTGGAACACAGTCAGGATGGCGAACAGGATGTTGTCGAAGTTGGTGATGCCGAAGTTGGGGCCCCGCCAGTACTCCCGGCACTCCGCGTCGCCCTCGCACAGCCGGGCGGGGGCCTCCTTGCCGCAGGGGAAGTCGCCCACCGGGTCTGCGGTCTCTGTGCCTGCAGGGGAGGCCAGCGCAGCCCTGAGCCCGAGACGCCCTGCAGCCCCCGCTGGGCCCGGCCCCCACGGGCGCGCGCGGTCAGGGTGGAGCCCGCCAGTGCCCGCGCCCACGCGGCTCCCGGGCTCAGCCCTGCTCGCCAGGCGCCCGTCCTCCAGCGCCCCACCACGCCCACCCCACCCTCACACCCAGAGGCCCCAGAGGCCCCCGCCGTCCCGTGCCCACCAGGGATCCAGCGGGGCCAACAGGGGCCCCGAGAATGGCCAGGGCTTCCGGGCGCTGGAAGTGCCCCCACAGGCCGCAGCCTGGCAGGCTCCACGAACGGACGTCTCCGCTGAGGGAGACTCGGGCCGCGAGGCTCTCCCAGCGAGGCCCTGCGCCCAGCCCCCAGCCCGGATCGGGCAGAGGAAAGCCCCCTCAGCAAGGGCGCAGCCAGGCTCGGGGCTGCCGAGGGGGCGGGTGCTGCCCGCAGACAGGCCGCCCGCAGGGGCAGCGCACTGGGTCCGCTGCGGCCCCCACTTCAGCTGCCGAAGCACCTTCGCTTGGCCCTTGACTGGAAAGGGAAAGCACTTGGGGCTAAAAAGCAGCCAGACTCGCGGGGGAATTCGGGGGTCTCAGCTCCCCCTTGTCCCAGTGCGAAGAGGGGTCTTGAGGACGCTCCTGGGCCCTGTCGCCCCGCCTGTTCCCCGCGGGGGCCTGAGCTAAACCGCAAGGCCAGAATCAGCCCGCATCCCTCTACCCCCACCCCACGCAGACTCCCCAGAAGCTCCTGCTGGCCAGGCCCCGGCCAGGGGCTGCTGACCCCTCCCCCGTGCAGCGGGCGCGGCTCGCGTCTCCTGCTTCTCCCGCGGGTCTCGCCCTCCCAGGCAGGACCCCGCCTGGCCTGGCACCTCCCTGGGCGCTGCACCTGCTCGGCCTCTCCGGCCCGCACAGGCCGAAAGGCCCGAGCTGCTCTGTCCCGGGCCTGTGCGCGTCCGCGGAGCGCGGGGGCCTCACGCGCGAGTCTGCCGTGCTCCGCGCCCCACGCGCAGCGGCGGGAGGGCAAGACCCCGGCCGCCGCGCGTCCACCCGCCGCCCTCCCCGTGGCCACGGCCGGGCGCCCGCCCCCGCCCGCCTCGCACCAGCGGCCCGCCCGCCCTCACCCGTGCCGTTGGGGAAGCAGGCCTTGTGGAACTTGCCCATGTAGAACTCCAGGCCGATGATGGCGAACATGAGGATGGCGAAGAAGAGCAGCAGCCCGATCTGCAGCAGCGGGACCATGGCCTTCATGATGGACTTGAGCACCACCTGCAGGCCTGGGCACACGGCGCCGGTCAGGGGCGGCGCGCCGGGGCAGGGGCGGCGCGCCGGGAAGCTGAGGTCCATGCAGGAGGCCGGTGAGTGGGGCCGGGGCGGAGCGAGCCGCGGGGAGGGGGGCGCCGAGCAGCTCAGTCCCCGGAAAGGGAGCGGTCTCTGGGGCGCAAAAACGGGGGGCACCCTGCTGAGGGCCTGCAGGGGTGTCATCTGGGGGCACTGGCAGCCAAGAAAGGGCCCCCAGGAGAGGGCGCTGCCACCGGCCAGCAGCTCCCTGGGCAGCACCGGGTCTGGCCCAAGGCTGCCTCCACCGCTGGCCCTGCCAGGCCTGAGCCAGGACAGGTGCCCTTGCTGCCCTCGACATCCGTGACCTCCTGCCCCCTCCACCTCGGTCAACGTCCATCTGTCCTTTAGCCCCAGAAAAAGCTGCAGAGAGCCGGGAACACAGTAGGGCCGGGAAGGGCGAAGCTGACCAGGAGCCAGGTCAGCGGGAACAGCGGGCCGGGCTCTCGGGGGCGGAGGGGCAGCGCGGCGGAGGAGCTGGCACCCCAGCTGGGCCTCCAGCTCCTGCAGACTCACTCGGAATCCCAGACACCAGCTTCAGGGGCCGCAGCACACGCACAGCCCGCAGGGTCCGCAGGTCGAAGTCGGTGCCGGCAGTGGCCAGGATCCTGCGGGGCCAGGCGGGAGGGGCGAGGGTCAAGCAAGGGCGGGGCCGCCGCAGGCCCCTCCTCCCCAGTGCGGCACGTGCGCGGCTCCTGCTGGCCGGGCTCGAGGCTGCACAGGCCGGACGCCAGCGGGGCCAGGCAGGAGCCGGGTCCCCACGTCCATAGGGAGGGCCTGGACCTCTCCCCGGGGCAGCCCGCACCTGGACCAACTCCCAAAGCCGCCCAACTGCAGTCCGAGCTTCGCGCCAAGGGGCGCGGGCAGGGTCCACAGGGAGCTTGAGGGGCTCCTGCGCCCCACTAACAGCTGGCCTCTGCCCCGTCCCCGTGCTGACGTGGGGTCAGGCAGACACAGGGTCCGCAACCTCGAAACCAGCCCCCACGCTCGCCGGCAGGAAAGCACCGCTCCTTGACTTCAAGCTGGCCCCTGAGGGAGGACCCCGGGGCGCAGCGCCCGCCAGCCTGGGGGCCAGGAGGGCTGCCCAAGCCCGACCACGCGGCCAGCAGAGCGGCAGGACACGCGGGCAGAGAGGACGGCCAGACCGGGTGGATGACTGGGCCAGTCCATAGGCAGGTGACCGGCTGGGTGACTCGAGGGCTGCCGCAGGAGACTCAAGACTGGACATTAGTCCTGAAGCCACAAATCGTCCCAGAAGAAGTTGCAGGCAGCCTGTCCCCCGACCCGCCCAGGCCGAGACCTTCCTCAGCTGAGCCCACAATAAACACGACAGCAACAGTGGGTCCCCCACAAGCTTGGGCCACCAGGGCCACAAACACACAACACCACACAGCACACACACACACACCACACACACAAACCACATTCATCACACACCACACACGCATGCACACAATCCAATTCTAAAACGGCCAAAAGATCTGAACAGACACCTTTCCAAAGAAGACCGAGAGATGGCCAACAAGTACATGAAAAGGTGTTAAAAATCATCAATCAGGGAAACGCAAATCAAAACCACAAGATATCACCTCACACCTCTGAGTGTGGTAAATAAAAAAATGTGTCTATAAAAAAGACAAGAAATAAGAAATGTTGTCAAGGAGGTGCAGAAAAGGGAACTTTGGGTACTGTTTTTGGGAATGTAAAGTGGTGAAGCCACTGTGGAAACAGAGTTATCATATGATGCAAAAATTCTACTTCTGGGTATTTATCTGAAGAAAAGGAAAACACAAGCTCAAAGATATCTGCATTCCTATGTTCTTTGCAGTATTATTCACAATGGGCAAGATATAGAAAACAACCTAAATGTCCATCAACAGATGAAGAAAATGTCCAATATATCACTTACGATGGAATACTATTCAGCCATTAAAAAGAATCAAATCTTGCCATTTGTGATGATACAGATGAACCTTAAGGGCATCATGTTAAGTGAAAAAAGTCAGACAAAGAAAGGCAATATCATATGAAATCACTTACCTGTAGAATTAAAAAAAAAAAACCAAATTCATAAATACAGAGGCAGATTGATGGTAACCAGAGGTGAGAGGTGGGTGAAATTAATTGTGGGGCTGAAAAAAATAAGTTTCAATAGATTCTAAAAGATAGGTGTCATGCAAAATATATTCTCTGAAAACAATGGGACAAATTTAGAAATCAACTACAAATAAAACTGTAAAATTCACAAAACTGTAGAAATTAAATACATTTTTAAAAAATCCAGTGGATAAAAGAAAAAAATCACAAGGGAATTTTAAAAATACTTAGTGATAAAAACAAAAACACAACACACCAAAACTTATGGGCTATTGTAGCAGAAGCAATTGCTAAGAGGTAAATCCACAACTTATATTAAAAAAAACAAGAACAAGCTAAACCCCAAACTAGCAGATGGAGGGAAACATCAGAAAGACCAGAACAGAGAGAAACAAGACAGAGATTAGGAAAAACAGAAATTAATCAAACAAAAAAGTTGGTTCTTTTAAAAGAGCAATAAGGGCCTCCCTGGTGGCACAAGGGGTTAAGTCTCAAATTATGAAGCTATTGATATCACAGCCGCTGCCGCACAACTTCGATCCACCGGCCAGGGAGCTTCCCACAGGGCACAGCAGACCTCGCCTGCCTCGCCCATTGCTCCCCTCAGCAGTGTATTTCAGTCAATCTGTCTGTTCTGCTCCCCACTCTATATCTCACCCCTCAAACCTCTAGCCTACACCCCAGCTCTTGTATGCATAAAAAATAAACCTTTAAAAAATAAAAAATAAATAAAAGAGCAACAAAATTGACAAACCTTTAATCAGGTGGACAGAAAGGACAGATGTCTCAAACTGCAGATACCATAAATGAAAGTGGGGGCATCACTACCAATTCTACAGAAATAAAAAGAATATTAGAGAGCACTATGAACAACTATATGCCAACAAATTGTATAACTTGGGTGAAGTGGACACATTCCTAGAAAAACAAACCTATGAAGACTAAACCAAAGAGAATTAGAAAATATAAATTGACTTGTAACTAGTAAGGAGACCTAGTCAGTAACCAAAAATCTCCTCAAAGTCCCCTAGACTGGATGACTTCACTGGCAAATTATACAAAACATTTAAGAAGAATACCAATTCTTCTCAAACATCTCCCAAAAATTGAAGAAGAAACACTTTCTATTGTATTCTATAAGGCCAGCATTACCTTGATACCAAAGACAGTATAAGAAAACTAAAGACCAATGTTGCCAATGAAAAGTGATGCCAACATCCTCAACAAATATACCAGCACACAGAATTCAGCAGCATATGAAAAGGATTCTATCCCATGACCGAGTGAGATTTATTCCTGGAATGCAAGGATGGTTCCTATGTGAAAGTTAACCAATGTAATGCACCACATAACAAAATGAAGGGGGAAATACATGATCACCTCAATTGAGACAGAAAGAGCATCTTACAAAATTCAGCACCATTTCATGAAACACTCAACAAATTAGCAACAGCAGGAAATTATGTAATAAAAGACACATGTGCACACCATCCTTAGAACGCTTTTTCTCTGAAATTCCTTGTTTCTCAGGAACAAGGGAAGGAAGGGTGCCCACTTTGCCACTTCTATTCAAAATATACTAGAAGTTCCAACCAGAGCAACTAGACAATCAAAGAAATAAAAGATCCAAATTGGAAAACAAAAAGTAAAATTATCTCTGCTTATAGATTATTTAATCTTAAATGTGGAAAACTCTTAAAGATTCCACTCAAAAAAAGTTGCATTTCTATGCACAATGGACAATCTGAAAAGGAAATAATTAAAACACTTCCATTCATAATGGCACTTAAAGGGGTAAAATACTTAGGAACTAATGAAGGAAATGAAAGACTTGTATAATGAAAACTACAAGGTGTTGCTATTACATAAGGGGAAACAGACAGAAGCTCGTACCATGTGCTCATGGACTGGGAAACGTGATACTATTCAGATGCCAATACCATCCAATGGTCTGCAGACTCTGTGTAATCTCTATGGAAATCCCAATGACTTTTTTTTTCAGCAATAGAAAAACCCATTCTGAAATTCATATGGAATATCCAGGGGCCATGAAAAGCCCAAATAATCTTGAAAAAGAAGAATAATGCTGGAGGACTCAAACTTCTTGATTTGAAAACTCACTACAAAGCTACAGTAATCAAAACACTGTGGTGCTAGCATAAGGACAGACATGAAGACCAACAAAATGGAACAGAGCGCCTGATATTAAGCTCATGTGTACGGGTGACTGCCTTTCAACAAGGCTGCAAGACCACCGCTGGGGTGGGATGGTCTTTTCAACAAGTGGTGCAGGGAAAACCAACTACCAACATGCAAAGGAATTACACAACATGGGCTACAAAGTCATTCAAAGATGGACCCAAACCTAAAAATAAGACCCCAAATTATAAAACTCTTAAAAGTAAACAAAGAGCCAAGATTTGTGGCAGTGAATTTGGCAATGATTTCTTGGATATGACACCAAAGCCACCGATAATAACAACAGTAATAGATTAATTGAACTTCATGAAAATTTGAAAGCTTTGTGCATAATAAATCAATAGCAACAGAGTATAACGAAGCCAAAAGAATGGGAGGAAAAGTTTGCAAAGTACATGTAGGACAAGGAAGTCACTTCTGGAACACATAAAGAACACTTACAATTCAACAGCAGAAAAACAATCATATAAAAATGGGCACAGGGCTTGAACAGACATTATCTGAAGTCGCACAAGCTCCAGGAGGCCATAGGAAGATGTGCCCCTCAAGAGGAGTCTCTGTGGCAAATGGTGCTGGGAAGTTGGAAAGTGGCATTTAAAGAATGAGGTTGAGCCACTAATACCACACACGAAAATCCAAATGGATTGAAGATTTAAGTGTAAGACCCGCAACAATAAAAGACACAGAAGAAAACCCTGGTGACACTTCCATTACATCCACAATAAAGATGTCTCTGGAGACTCGAACCCCCGCAAGGGAACTAAACCCAAAATAGATGGTCGGGATGACCTCGAGTCAAAAAGCGTCTGTACAGTGAAATAAACACAAGACCATTAAATAGACACCCCGCCTGGTGAAAGAAATACCCGAAATATAAAAGCTCATGCAATTCAGCAATCAAAAGAACACGCGACAAACGGGCAGCAGACACGAAGAGCAGCTCAGGAGACGCCTCGAAGCCAGAGGCCGGACAGCGCCCATCACCGCCTCCCATGCGCAGGCGCAGATTGACCCTCGGCGAGAGGCCCTCTCCCCCCAGGAGGACACGAGCTCAAGAACGCCCAGCAGCCAGCGCAGGAGAGGACGTGGGCGGTGGGGGCCGTGACGCTGTCACCTGAGTGTGAACCACTGCGGCCATTTAGAAGGAGACCTGGATTGATGTTAAAAACTAAAAACGGGGCCTCCCTGGGGGTGCAGGGGCTAAGACTCAGCACTGTGGAGCTGTCCGCAGCCGCTGCAGCACGAATCTGATCCCCGGCCAGGGGCTGACCCACAGGGAGCAGCAGCCCCCTCCCGTCTCCCGGCTGCCCCCTCAGCAGTGGAGTTCAGCGGACCCGCCTGTTCTGCTCCCCACTCTGTCTCTGGGGAGTCCACTCACTCCCTCACAGCTCTGGCCTGCACCCCAGCTCTTGTGTGCATAAATAATCTTTAAAAAAAAAAAAACTGAAAACAGAAATCCCATGTGAGCTGGCAACCTCATCTTGGTCACTGTGTCCAGAAAATGGACGGTCATCGACAGCAAACCCCACTGCCCCCAGCACCGCTTATAATGGCCAGGCCATGGCAGCCCTAATGTCCACTGACCGGACTGGACCAGGACACATGGGGCACACACCGCTGAACCCCACCAGGGCCCACCACAACAGGAAGGTCCTGCCGCCTCTAAGGGGAGGGGACCAGCCACGGCACGAGGACCCCAGGACGCTGTGCTCGGCGACACCGGTGGCAAAGAAGGAAAAGCCATTTGACCCTCGAGTGTGGCGAGGAGGAACAGCCCCTGCAGGAAGCACCTCGGGTCCTGCAGGGAAGCCACGCCCACCACCCTGCACCGGCTCAGCTCTGCCAGGTGATTGTGCAAAGAAAATTAACTGGGGGGGGGGAGGGCGAGGGAGGGGGAGGGACGGGGAGGAGGGAGGATGGGGGCCCTTTTGGTGGTGGGAAAACTAGGGTGACTGCACGGAGGGGAGAAATCCTATATCGTGAAAAAACAAACAAGGATTTTTCTTAAAAGCTAGAAAATAAAAAGTTTACAGAAAGTAAACTTTAGGGCCTCCCCGGTGGTGCAGCGGTTGAGCGCCGCGCTGTGGAGCTGTCCGCAGCAGCAACGCGAGTTCGACGCCCGGCCAGGGAGATTCCCACATGGCGTGGCAGACCCCTCCGGCCTCGCCGCTGCTCCCCTCAGCAGTGCATTTCTGATCTGCCTGTTCTGCTCCCCATTCTGTCTCTGGGGAACCCTCTCGCCGCCCCCCACCTCTGGCCCGTACCCCAGCTTGTATGCATAAATAAATAAATCTTAAAAAAAATTAAAGACATAAAAATCACAAACTGTAAAGGAATAGACCATCAATTTGACAATGTAATGAAGCTACACCACAAAAGCTACTCCAGAGAAAACGAAAAGAAAAGGGCATTTGAGATGCATGCCGCTGACACAGAACTGGTTTCAGAATGAAGATTCCATTCACGTGGAAACTACAGATGACCCGTTGCCGGACCGCGGCCTCAGCGGTGGGGGCGGGAGCAGCGGCGTCTCCCTGCTGATGCACAGGAGTCTGCTGAGGCTGCTGCGCCTCAGAGCCCTTTTATGTAAGTGTATTTCCTGGATCGTCGAATGGACCAATCAGGTGCGAACTATGAGCTGATTGGTGCTAAATGGTCCAATCAGACTTTTGTTACCAGGACCCAGCCTCTCACCACAAGCCAGTTGTGGCAGTTGCTCCTCAGAGCCCTTTTATGTGAAGTGCATTTCCTGGACTGGGGACTGGACCAATCAGGTGCTATGGGCTGATGGTAAATGGTCCAATCAGCCACAGGATTGAAAAATGGTCCAATCAGGGGCCTCCCTGGTGGCACAAGGGGTTAAGTCTCAGCACTATGAAGCTAGCAGCAGCCTGGCCTGAGTTCGATCCCCGGCCAGGGAGATGACCCACAGGGCACAGCAGACCCCTCCTGTCTCCCCGCTGCTCCCCTCAGCACTGGATCTGCCGGTTCTGCTCCCCACTATATCTCTGCGGGATCCTCTCACCCCACCCGCACCTCTGGCCTACACCCCAGCTTGTAAACATACATAAATCTTTTTTCAAAAAAGGTCCACTCAGACTTGTGGGTGGGGCACCCTGAGAGAGGAGGGAGCTGAGGAGGCCCCCGAAGACGGACAGGAGAGACGAGGATGCCAGCCCCTGAGGAGGAAAGAAGACTGTTCCAGACTGCGAAGGGAGAAAGAAGGGGAGACTCCATTCCTGGCCTCCGAGGAAGAAAGAAGAAAAGCAGTGTCCAGCCGCCGCCCTCGGAGGAGGGAGAGAAGCAGAGAACTCTGCCAGGGACGGGGCCTTGGTCCCGCCTCTGTCTGACCTTGCTGAAGGGAGCCCAGAGGCCCCGGCCTGGGTCTCAGAGAGCTGCTGTTGGTGTCGCCCAGCAACTCACACAGAGCTGTGACACTGGTGCCTCTGACACTGCCTCTGGGGGGCCAGCAGTGACCATCCCCCCTGGCCAGTGCTGGCCAGCACTCCAGCGACTGTGGCGTCCATCACTGACGCTGTCTGGGTGAGGCGGCCGCCGCCTGTGGCTCTGGTGCGCTCTTCATTTCCCGCTGTAAAACACCCCCGGGGTAGTGGTTGTTCCTGGAGCCTGAGGTCTCTGGCAGCTGCGCGGGGGAGCCCCGGACGGTGACTGTCCTCCTACCGGCCCTGCCCTCTGAAAGGCCACAGCCACAGGCCCCTGCTGCATGGTGCGGAGTTGCTGTGGCCCTTGGCTTTGGCTTTTGGCCTCGTAGCCTTTGGGGCTTCTCGGTGGTTCCCTGTGGCCTGTTGGCGGCTCTCCCGCCTCAGAGCCGGGCAGGCGGGCATCCCAGCCTTCCAGGGGGCCTCCTGCCTCGTGCCCTTCTGTCTGCTTTGCCCTTTTGTCCTCCTGTCTGCCCCGGCTTCAAAAGCACAAACATCAGCACGTGTGGGCACAACTGGGCAGAGCTGGGCAGGCCTGGACTCACCAGTTTCGGGAGACACAGCCCGGCCACCAGCCTCAGCTGCCCCGCGGGGCTGCGGAGAGCACAGCCCAGCGGACGCGGGGTGCCCGGCGGGCAAGACAAAGGCGCTTTTCGAAGAGAAGAAAATCACGGACACTGAAAGATGACTCTGAAAAGACCAAGGAGACCCCACACGTCCAGCGGCGGCGGAGGGAGAAGCACGGCGGGCAGCGCGAGGAGACAGGCGAGCCAAGGCCCGGCCTGTGGCCAGGCGGAGGGAGGGACAGGCCAGGCCACCCACCGCCACGCCAAGCCCGCTGCTCCTCGGAACAGGCGACCCGCAGGGCCCCGCCGCCGGCCGCGCACAACACACCGGCCGCGCCCCTCCGCACCCACCAAGGAGGCTGGACCCACGACTTGGAGGCGTCCAGCGAGGGGTGCCCAGGCCCCCTGGACTTGCTCCGGCTCTCACCCGCGGGCCCGAGAGTGGCACTTCCAGGCTCAGTGTTCACCCTCGCGGCAGAGCCTTAAGCGCACGGGGACTCAGGGGCGCGTGGGGACTCCGGAGTCGCAGCCACAACGGTCTCGGACACCGGCGGGCCCGGCTCGGGGCAGCTGCCCCCCAGGCCCCGAGGACAGAGCCGCCAGGCGGGGCAGGGGATGCGTCTCCCCGAGTCGCTCGGTGGCAGCAGGCTCAGGTGTGCAGGGCCTCCCTGGGCCTGGGATCAGGCCCAGCTGTCACCACCTGTCCGACCCCGGCCAGGGGCTGACCCACGTGGCGCAGCAGACCCCTCTCGTCTCCCCGCTGCCCCCTCCGCGGTGGATTTCAGCCCATCGCCTGTTCTGCTCCCCACTGTCTCTGGGGAGTCCTCTCACCCCACACACACCTCTGGCCTGCACCCCATCTCGTGTGCATAAAGAAATAAATTAAATCTTAAAAAAAAGGAAAGGAAATAAACTAACATAAAAAAAAGACTCTGCATGCAGTGACATCATCCCCCACTTCATGGAGACGAAGAAGTGAGAAAAATCCTGAAAAGCTCAGACAATCTGAAAAAAATAACAGTGGGAGGGACTGGCCCAGCTCCCAGGCTCGAGGCCCAGCGCCCACGTCAGCGTGGTGGCTGGAGACGGGCCAGCCGCAGAGGACCTGCGCAGGACCCCCGGCCAGCCCGGCACGGCGCAGAACGAGGCCCCGGAGAGTCCGGGAGGAGCGGCCGGGGGTGGACTCCGCCCCCAGCAAACTGACCAGACTCTCAGAGAAAAGCACAGGCGAGGCCCTGGTGACTGCGGCCAGCGTGCTGGCGTCCAGGCAGGGGGGCCCCGACGGTCAGCGCGAAGCCTCCGCTCGGCACAAGCCCTGGGCAGGCCGCACGAACGGGGGACCAGGCTGGGCGTCCAGCAAGGAGGCCGGCGCCCCGGGCCCACTCCGGCTGGGCCCGATGCAGCGCAGGCACCACCCCAGCACGGCGGGGGTCTGGGCCGAGGTCCAATGGGCAGCGCCGGCCGGCGAGGGTGCTGCCAGCGGGAGGACGCCCGGTGACCGGGCCTCTGGACTGAGTAGGGCTGCTGCCCCCACCAGCTGGGCACCGGCAGACAGAGCAGGGCTGCTCTGGCCCCGAGCCCTCGACCCTGGCGCCGCAGGGGCAGCAAGCGGGTCAGGGCTGGGGCGGCTGGCAGCGGGGCCGGGGCCACCGTGGAGGGCAGAGCCCAGACGCCCTTTACAGCACGCCCCAGAACACCCCGGCTGGCGAGGAGGGCATGGCGCAGGGCTGGGGCCGGCGGGACTGCGACCGGCCCTCGGGCCTCCATGGCGGGCTGCACCCCACTGCTCCCCCACACAGCCGCAGGCTGGGCACGCACGGTCAGCTCAGAACAAAAGCCCTGACCTTTCGCCAAGAGGCTCAGTGGCAGGCCGACCCCTGCGGCTCGGGGAAGATCACAGCGCAGCAGCCCCGGGGGGCCTTCGGCGGCTCCTGTCCTCGCCGTGTCTGTCTCTAGGGCGCCCCTGCACCCTGCAGCCAGGCCCAGGGCAGGTTGGCGGGGGCTGCCGGGCGGAAGGAGTGAGCAGGGCCAGCGGTCAGAGGGCGAGGCCACATTTAACCAGGGCCAGACACACCGGGAACACACCTGCCCGCTGCAGGAGGGGACCGCCACCCCGCCCTGCCCCACAGCGATGCCAGTCAGGATCGGGCCTGACCAGCGTCTGGAAGCCTGCGGAGACTTAACCAGCCCCCCAAGTCCCTGGGTCCCAGTGACGGCCTGTGACGTGAGGCCTTCGGGGAGGTGTGGGGGGGGGCAGGCTGGGACTCTGCCGCCTGTCCGCACAGACCCCGCCCCCAAGCCCTGGAGAGCGTGGCCCGCCCCGAGCCATCGGAGCCGGGGAGCTCCAGTCCGCAGAGGGGCGCCGGGCCTCCGGGAGCGGGCAGCGGGCGGGAGGGTCCCCGCCCCCAGGCCAGGCCGCGGCTCCGGCTTAGTAACACCGGAGAGTTCTCGCCCCAGTTCCAGCTCCGGGTTTCCCAGTGTGAAGCGGGTGGTGAGGGGAGCAGCCCACAGGGGGTGGGGAGGGAGGCTCCTCAGCCCCGCCGGCTCCGCACAGCAGCCGCCCCCCGAGAAGCTGGGGCCCTGCCCAGGGCTCCCCTAAATCCGCCTCCGAGGCCTCTGGGCTCACCCGGGGTCACTGCCTGCCGCTCGCCTGGCCCCTGCCCTCTCAGGGCTGCCGCCCGGCCGCCCTCTATAGACCCTGGGCAGCCAGAGGCCCCCGGGGGACTGGCCACGGGAGGCGAGCAAGGACAGGGCTCGGCGCAGACTCCAGGCTGGGACAGGCCAGCCCAGCCCCCGCTCCCGCCCGGCCGGGACCCCGCCCCTCCCCCTGGGCGCCCCACGGGCCCAGGGCCGGGCGGACGCCTCTGCCCCAGCCCCAAGGCACTGACCCTCAGGGCTGCTGCGTAGGGTGAGCGCTCGCGCTGTGCAGAGCCCCCCGTATCTGCAGATCCCGATGCCCCCACACGCGGGAGCCCCAGGACCAGCCCGAACCCCGACAGCACTGACGCCCCAACCGGCCCCCGCGGTGTCAGGCCCCAGGAGCAGCCGCCGGCCCCTCGAGTCCCAGCTCTAATTACAGGTCCTGGGAAGAAACCCAGTTTCATCTGAGCAAAGTCCCCTTGGGGCCTCCTGCCGCCGGGAGAGCGTCTGCTGTCCCCGCGCAGGAGGGCGGGAGCCCGGCCGATGGCGGACACGGGCTCAGAGCTTCTGGAGGCCCCGACCCCCAACTCCCCTCAGGACGGGGGCGGCGCCCAGGGGCTGGGAGGCGGAGGCCGGGACAAGGGGACAGGCTGGGGCGGGCACGGAGGACCCCTGGGCCGGGCCCTCTGAGCGGCACCAGGGGCTCCTGCCGGCGGCGGCCAGACCATGCTTCCCGCAGGGCCGGCCCCACCTCTGCCCTCCTGCCCCTCCTGGCCAGTGCCCGGAACCCCCGCTGGCCCGCACTTGGCTCGGGGACGAGGCCCTGTCTGCTCCACCGCCAGGAAGACTGTCCACACCGCAGCCCCAGGTGTCCAGCACGGGGGTCCCCAGGCCAGAGGTGGTCAGAGGCCGCTCCCGCCCCACCTCCTCCCCCTCGCCCCCTCGGCCCTTGCGGGGGCACCTCGCGGGCACCTGCGCCTCTGGCCTGCCCGCTCCCTCCCGCCGTGGCTGGGCACAGGCGCGGACTCCGCCTTCCCTGGCCCGCCAGGGCCCTCTGCAGCCTGGGTCCACCCCAGCCCCGCTGCCCAGGCCAAGCGAGCCCCTGCCCCCGCTCTCGTCTGCTTTGCTGCAACCCCCCCAAAAGCGTCCTAGGCCACTCCACAACGGCTGCCCCCAGAGACGTCATTCCGGGAGCCTCGGCCAGAGCCCCGCCCCGCCATGCGAGGCCCCGCCCCGCCACGCGAGGCCCTGCCCACACGTGAGGCCCCGCCCCAGCCCTGCCCCAGGCCCCACCCCGGGCAGACTCTCCTGGGTCCCCACGGCCCCCGGCCGGGTCATCGGAGCCCCCGGAGGCTGGGGCCGTCACAGGCCTGGGCCCGCCCGCGTCCTGGGCTATCCCCTCCAGCTGCACTCGCCCCGAACACCGCATGGCTCAGGCTCTCGGCCCCTCCCAGCAGGCCTTGAGGGACTGCGGGGGGCCCCGGCGGGCGCCTGCTCAGCCGGGGTGAGCGCGGCAGGGCCGGACCCTATAGAGGCAGCGCCGGGCGGGGCGGGCCCAGAGCAGCCCCAGCTCCCCATGGGCTCGGCGAGGGCGCTGCGGGGGAGGCAGGGGAGGCCGCGGGGGCGGCGGGCAGGACAGGCCGCACCTCCCGGGGGCCCGGGGTCGTCCCGCGGGGCTGAGGCTCCCAGGCCGGAGGGGGTCCCGGCCCGCACGTGGCGTCCCCCGCGGCAGCAGAGACCTGCCGGGCCTCTGGGGACAGGGAGCGTCCAGGCAACAGGGCCTCCCAGCCGGAGCCGCCCCACGGGCCTCGGCCCCTGGGCACCAATTACGTGACCCCTAATTAAAACCACCAAGTAACAAGACGCAACCCCGCGACCTCGGGGAGCACAGCTGAGAGCGCGGGCTCTTCCCGGCCGCTCACACGCCCCCGCACAGACCCCGCTCTCAGCGGCCCCCACCGGCCCACAGGACACGCTCAGGGCCGCGGCCGGCTCCCTCCCCGCCTGGGGGTGCCCCCAGTCCAGCACCACCCTGGGGGTGCGGGGTGGAGGGAGGAGCCGACTCCGGGACGCAGGGACCAGCCCAGGGACCAGCCGACGTGACGGGAGGGTGGGAGGAGGGACAGGAGGCCCGAGAAGAGGCACAGGGAGGGGAGGGACCCGCCAGGCCGGGCGGAGACCGAGAAGGGCGAGCGAAGGGGTCCCACGCCGCCCCACGCCGCACCCCAGGCCCCGGGCGGCGGAGCACAGGCGCCCACAGCCCATTAACTCAGCAGACGTCTGCTGACCCTGGGGGCCAGCCCCAAGCGAGGCTCTGGGGACACCCTGAAAAATAAGACGCCTCCTTGTCCTCAGGGACACCCGGCAAGAAGGAGCCAGCGGCAAACAGCAGAGCGGTGCGGCCCCCCGCCCCGCCGGCCGCCCGGAGCCGCAGGAAACACGTTCGCTGGTTTTCCAGCCCCCGCCCCGGGGCGCCCCTCAGCCGGGGCTGCCGGCCAGGCCCACACGGAAGCGGGCGGGAGGCCCCAGGCTGGCCGCGGCGCCCCAGGGGGACGGGCGGAGGCCCAAGCGCCCCAGCACCCTGGGGGCCCAGCGACCGGACAGCGACCGAGGGCTGCTCTGCAGGGACGTGGGGGCCGCGCTGCCCACCCACGTGTCACGGCCCCCCGGGCAGGACCCTGCCGCGGAGGGACAGAGGGGCCAGCCCGGAGGCCCTGTCTCCCCCACCCCACGCCCTGCACGGCCCTCCCCCCCCCCCCCCCCCCCCCCCCGCGGCACAGGCTGGGGAGGGCGGGGCCTGGGAGGGCGGGGCCAGGAGGGCGGGGCCAGGAGGGGGGGCGCGGGCAGGAGACAGACGCCCCGCGCCGGCCCCCACCCCCGAGGGCCCACCCCCGCCCGGGACCCCGAGGCTGCGGTGGGCTTCTGGGGGGCCGCGCCCCGCGCCTACCCCGTGAGCACCACCACGAAGTCCATGACGTTCCAGCCGTTGCGCAGGTAGGAGCCCTTGTGGAAGGCGAAGCCCAGCGCCACGATCTTGATGCCCGCCTCGAAGCAGAAGATGCCGATGAAGTAGGGCTCCGTGTCGTCCTGCGGGCACAGGGCCGTGAGCCGCCGCCCGCCCCACGGCGCCCGCGCCAGCAGGAGCCCAACCGCACCCGCCTCCACGCAGGCACCCCGGCCCCTCCCCGGCCCCTGCGGCACAGCCGGGGAGGCGCCGCCGGCCCTCGGCTGGGGGAAACTGAGGCACGAAGCAGTCAGGGAGGGGCCACCACTCGCGCGTCCAGGGCAGAGCTGGGCCCGCAGCCGAGGCCGCGTCTGCCCCCACCAGCTCTGCACGCAGGTCTGGGGGCCACCCACGCCCAGGCCGGGCTGGGGGCCAGGCCGCGGGAGTGGGCTTCCGCCGCGGCTCGGCTCAGGGAGCCCAGGCAGCGGGCAGGACCTGGTCTGGGGGCCAGGCTGGGAGTTGGGGAGGTGGCACCACGTGGGACACGCCGGGCGCTGTGGAAGTGGCCGGGGCAGCACGCTGGCCAGCGCAGGGAGACTGACCACGGAGCACAGGAGGGGTGGTGGGGCTGGCCCACCAGGTGCAGATGGCCGGGCGGCAGCCGCGCCCGCCCAGCCCAGCTGGCCCAGCAGGGCCGTGCCCCGAGGCTCTTGCCGCAGCAGCTGGGCCCAGCAAACAGGCCTTCCCAGAGGCCCCTGGAGGACCCAGGAGCAGCCCCAGGGGCGGGCGGCTCTGCCCAGGCCACCGTGGGCCCTCCCCACACGCTGGGGCGGCCGTGGCTTGGGGTGGGGGCCCTGCTAAAGCTGCCTGGGGGTGGGGGTGGGTGGGAAGCAGAGCCCCCGAGACCGGGAGCCGCGGAGGCCCCACCTGCCCCAGGCTGCACCCAGCAGTGCTGCCCGCCCCTCCTGCCCGCCTCTGTGTCCAACCTCTGTCCACCCTGCCACAGCCAAGGCCTCGCCCACACACAGCACTGGGGTCAGCCAAGGGCTCCTCCGGCCTCTGGGCCAGGCCCATGTGTGTCCACCCCCATCACCCCAGGAACCTCCCGCCTCCGAGGCAGCAGCCCAGACCTGGCTGCAGACCCGCTGGGGCCAGCAGGGCGGCCCGAGCCTGACTGCTGGGCACTGGCCTCCCTGCCCCCACCGCCCGTCCGGCCCCGCTGGCCCTGCCCCCCGCTTTCTCGGAAACATGACGACACCTGAGGCCGGCAGTGGGGGCTGCCGCGGCCCCGCCCCGCCTCCCCCTTGCACAGGGCACCTCCCCTGAGCGGGCCCTGGAGCCAGAGGCCAATGCCGGGCGCCACGTCGGGCCGTCCCCAGAGACCACAAGGCCACTGGCCTCTCGCCGCACCCACACCGGCCCCCAGCCGGCCCCCCTCCCGGCCCTGCTGGTGCTGGGTCCCAGCTTCGCCCGCCCTCCTGGAGGGACAGGACCTGCAGTGCCACCGGGGCCAGGCGAGCCGCCTGCCGGACTCTGGGTGCCCAGCGCGCCGGAGACACCGCCCGCGGGGGCCGGGGCCCTGCCGGAGCCTGGGCACCCCTCTGCAGCCCCGCGCCCGCCCTATACCCAGCCCTGAGGCTGCACCCTCGGGTGTCTGGGCCTTCTGCCGGGGGGGCAGGGGCGGCGCAGGGGCGGGGGCAAGGCCCTCACCCCTGAGTGGGGCTCCCCCCAGACCTCAGCTCCTCTCTGCCCACCCTCCAGAGCCCCTGCTGCCCCTGGCCCTCCCAGGCTCTGGGACACCCAGGAGCCGGCGGAGCCTTGGCAGGTGGAAGCAAGAGTCTGCGGGAAGAGGGCGGGAGGAAGGGACCCAAGCAGAGCCGCACAGGACGAGGCTTCCACCCGGCGTCCAAACACTCCTGGCCCTGCGGCCAGTGTGGCCTCCCCAGGGGCCCGCTGACGCTCGCACCCCGGCCCAGCCGCGCCAACGCCCGCTCCCCCAGGCTTACATCTTGGGTTCTTAGATCAAGGCTGCGGGGCTGGACTGCCCACTTGGGGCGCGGGGGCCCCTGTAGGGGCAGCGCGGCGGTAATACCCCGAGCTCTCCTCCACCCGTCCTCATCAGAGGCTGAGCTGGCCACCCCAGCCAACCGCCCCGATGGCCGTTCCAGCCCTTTCCTCCACGGAAGGAGGGGCCACGAGGCCACCGGCTCCCGAGGCTGCGCCAGCCAGAGCCCTGCCCGGCCCCACCCGCCGGCCCCACACTCACCAGCCGCTCGGACATCGGCGTCTTGTCCCCGTCGGGGAGGTGCTGCTCCAGCGCCAGCACGATGCAGTTGGCGATGATGGTGGCCAGGATCATGTACTCAAATGGAGTGTGTGGGTCAAGGACTGGCGAGGCACAGGGACGGAGGGGCGCCGCGGCCGGAGACGCACAGTGCAGCCGCCGCCCGCCGCCTCGGGGGCTGAGAGCGGGGTCCAGGCCCACCCCTCCCACGGGGACCCGGGTCTTCTGCCCTTCCTTCCCCGGTCCCCGGGGGCGCCGCGAGGCGGGGCCTCTGCAGTCGCGACCGCCAGCCCTTCGGCCCGGCCGGTAGGCCGTCAGCACCGCGGACAGCGCCACGGCCCGGGCCCGCGCCCCAGGGGAGGGGGCTGCGCGCCCCGGCGCCGGCGGCCGCGGCGACCCGGCGCAGGCGCACACCCCGCCTCACACACGTACCACCGGTACCTACACTGCACGTGAACATACATGTCGAGAGTTGCGAACGCACGCACGCGCAGCGCCGGCTCCTGCGCTGCCCGCACACATGCCCGCACCTGCAGCCAGGCACGCGCACGGCTCGCGTCCACACGGGCGATCACACCTACACAGAAGCGGACTCGCCCTCGGCTGCCCTCCAGGTTGGCCGCGCTGGGCAGCCGGGCCACGGGAGCTAGGGGAAGAGTCCCCCGGGGCAGGGGGCTCCGCCCAGGTCCAGCCCGCGCGCGCTCGCGCACACACGCGCGCGCGCGCTCTCGCACGGAGCCGGGAGAGGGGCCCGGAGCCCCGCCCCGCCCCCTCCTCGCCCAGCGCCGCGTCCCCGACGCGCCTCCAGCGGGTCGCACCCTCCTCCGGCCGCGGGAAGATGGCCCCTGGGCGCCGCACGCGACCGGCTCGCCTCGGCCCCCGCCCGGCGCCCTCCCAGCCCCAGCGGGCGCGGACGGCGCGCCGGCCCCATCCGTCGCCCGCGGCGGCCCGGCCCCCGCCCCACCGGCCCGGCAGGCAGGATATGGCCACTCGGTGATGCGCTTGGCGTATTTGCGGACGACGTTGTCCTCGCTGAAGATGAAGAGCGAGCGGTTGACGGTGAAGCAGTTCTGCTTGACCGGGATGGGGTTGTACAGCGCCATGGTCCGCGCGCGCTGCGCGATCGACTGCTTGTAGAGGACCCGCTGGCCCGGCTGCAGGCCCCCGGGGCCAGGGCCGCCCGGGCCGCCTGACCCGCCGCCCCGGGCCCGCTCCCCGCCGCCGGCGCCCCCATAGCGGCCGCCCAGCTCGTCCCCGAAGCGCACCATGGCTCCCGCGCGCCGCGCGCATCCCCCGACCCGGCGGCCCCGGCAGGGAGGGCGCGGGGCGCGCCAGGTGCTCGCAGCGGAGTCGCCGCGGAGCCACCGGACCCGCTCCGGACTCGCCCGGCCCGGCCACCGCCGCACCCGACTCCGCCGCCCCGCACCACGCCCTATAAGGGGCCGGTCACGTGGTGGCGCCCAGCCAATCCGCGCCGGCCCCGCCCGCCGGATCCCGCCTGCCCCGCCCCCAGCCCGCCGCCCCCGCGGGTCCCCGCCGCCGGGTCCTCGCCGCCCGCCCCCCGGGCTGCGCCCCGGGCCGGATCCTGCCCGCGCGGCCCTCCGCGTGGCCCTCCTGACGCCCCGAGGGCGCGGTGGCCGCGCGCTGGGCGGGCCGGGAGTCCTCGACGGCCAGCGCAGCGGCCCGCCGAGACCCCCGCCCCCAGACATCCTGCCCGGAGATGCTGCAGCCCAAATGGGGAGGGGAGGCCCTGCTCCCCGCTTTCCTGGCCGCCCCGCGCCCTCCCCTCCCCCGCCGCCAGCCACTGGCCTCCGACAAGGAGCGGCTGCGCCCCGCCCGCCGTCCTCTCGGCTCACGTCCTCCGCGGGGGCTGGCTGGGGCCGGGGCTGCGGGGCCTGGCCCTCACCCTGCCGCTCCCAAATTCTGAATCGGGTCCCAGGTCGCAATCCCGCGATCCGCTAGGTCCATCACTCAGTCAACAAAAATCTGAGGAGCACAGCAGGCGCGGGCAGCACCCCCAGCCATGCTGCCCGCGCCTGCCCTCAGGGAGCAGCCCGACCCCGCCTCAGCCCTCGTCCCCTCAGGCCGGGGAGCAGCCCCCTCCCCAGCACAGGAGGAAGGCAGGGCCCCCCAGGCCCGCAGGGCAGGAGGCAGCAGGCGTCCACGGGCGGGAAGGGCCTGGAGGACTGGCAGCTGCGCTGGCCGGGGCGGGCACCTGGGCAGAGCCCCAGGCCAGGGGAGGCCTCACCCCCTTCCCACGGACCTGGGCAGGAGCCTAGCTGCGGGGAGCTGCGGGCGGGGTGCTGCACCCCGCGCGCCCGGGCTCACACCCCAGGGTGACCGCGCTCAGCGACAGGTCCTCAGCCACCACACACTTTTGTCCCCATGCCTGGCACCTCGGGGCCCACGCGAGCTGACCGCTTTGCACCCGTCCCAGACCGGGGCTCGGGGGGCGCATAAAGGGATAAGCCGTCTTCGGGAAACATGGTATCATTTTAAACGAGAACACTTTGTAACAAAGGAGAGACCGTCAGAAGCTACCGGCGCGGCCCCTGGAGACGCCGGGACAGGAAGCCTGATGACCGGTTGCCGTGGCCAGCTGGAGGCCGGGCAGGCCAGGAGAAGCCCCGCCTGCTCGGGGGTGAGGGCGGGGCGGGCGCTGTGGGCGGCCCGGGGCGTGGCCTGGGGCGGGGCGGAGGCCGAGGCCCTGCTCACCAGCCGGTCCCCCCGGACTCGGCTGCCCCGGCTGAGGCTGGGCCTGCGGGCAGCGCTGTCACCGGCGGGAAAAGGAGAAGTCCGCCTCCAAACCCCACATCTCACGCGGGAGCGGAGGCCAGGCCGAGGGTCTGGGCAGGGGCCAGCAGAGCCGGGGTGGGCGGCTGCGCTGGGGCCTCTCCGCTGCTCGCCCGCAGCCCTGTGGCCACCAAGCCGGCTGCCCCTTGGCCTCTGGCTTCCACACCCGGGCCACCGGGCAATTCCAAGTGTCGGCGTGGGCCCTGGCCCCACTGTCCTCCCAGTGGGTCGGGAGTGGCCCCAGTGCCCAAGGCAGGGGAGGAGGCCCCGTCCCTGGGGCACCCCCACCCAGCACAGGGGTCCCCTGCCCGGCTGCTATGGCGGGAGGCAGAGGGCGCGGAGGGCCCGGCCCCCAGAGCCAGGGCGGCGGCTGAGACACACCAAGGCGAGACACGGCCTGGCCGGGGCATGGGTCAATGAGGGCCGTCCTGAAGGCCCTGGGGGACATGGTCACCTCTGCTGGGGGCCGGGGGGGCAGGGGGGGAGGGAGGCGCTGGGGCGAGTCGGACTGGAGGTCGGCGCGCCCCAGGAAAGCCCCGCCCGGCCCCCAGTCCCTGCCCCCCGGCCCCCACCCCACATGCCGCGGCCGGTTTCCGAGGGCTGCATGGGTGGCACAGCGGGCAGCGTGGGGGTCCCCCTCGCTGTGGGGCGAGATCTGCCCGTTCCGGAGCAAATGGGCCTCACTGGCTCCCTGGGAGGCTCCTAGTGCCTGTGGGCGCAGTCTGGGCTGCGCCTCCATGGGCTTGGCCCTGGGGTCCTTCGCCTTCCCTCGGCCCGCTCTTTCTCGCCTCCCTACCCACTGACCGCCCTCGGGCCCCTGGCCTGCTCCTCTCCAGCCAGGCGCCTGGCCGGGCGTGGCCGCCCTTGTGGGCGCGAGCAGCTCTGCCCAGCAGAGGCCGCCCTGGGCCCAGACGCCCTCTGGCCCTGGGCCACAGCTGCCCCGAGCCCGGCCGGGAGCCGAGAGGAGCAGCTGGCTCCCCAGCGCCGCAGCTGGCAACGTCCCCACACACGTTCAAGAAGGACGTTTCAGAAGGGACGGCCAGTAGGAGCGAAACGAGGTCGGGGCGGCCTGTGGTTCCCTCGACAGAGCACAGCCCGTGCCGCCTCGCGGCCAGGCCACCGCCGTGGGCCTGCGCCGGCCCTGCCCCAGCCCCTCGCCTGTCCCCACCTCTGCTCACTGCTGCCGGCGTCCTGCTGGGTCCAGCTGTTGGCCGCGTCACTGCGTCTCCCTGGCCTCCTGCGTGGGGCCCCGGCGCCCGCTCCGTGCCCGGCCAGGGGCTGAGGGGCGCCTGGTGGGGTGGGCGGTGGGGGCCGTCCTGCGCGCCGTCTCGGGGCCGGCCGCTGCGGGCCTCGCTCTGAGTGGTGGCTCCACGCTCCCGCAGGGCTGGGGTGACCCCGCTTAGTGTTTGAAGGCAGATCCAGGCCGCTCCCAAATGTCCGCGCCACCCACCCCGTGGACACCTCTGGCCAGGGCGAGGCTCGTGGCCTGCTCTGCATGGGCAGGGCTGGGCGGCCTTCCACAGGAGATCCGTGTTTTGGAGACGCAGAACTCACCGCCCAAATTTCTTTGCAATTGTAATGCTCCTGTTTCTCTAAGAATATTCAGATTTTCCATTTCCTCTTGGGTCAGTGCTAGTTCGGTTATATTTTTCTAGAAATGTCTCGCCTATGGTGCTATATCATCCTCTTCAGCGTTGTGTCTATGGCTGTTTTTATTCATCTGGCACCACCAGCTGTCCAGGCCACCGACGCTGTGCCCGGACAACCTCGCCCTGGCCCCGCCCTCCCCGCGGTTCAGGCTCATTTGCTGCTTCGGGTGGTGGCCAGCGAGGAGCCCGGGCCTTTCTCAGCAGCGCCACGCGGGACACGATAGCGCCCTCCCCTGGGGCGGCCCCCCCACAGGCCCCGACAGAGGTGCTGCTGGGCGCCGCCACCTCCCCCTCGAGGCCCGCCCGGCCGGCCCTCCCTGCTCACCGTCTCCCAGGGTGACACCGACCCGTCGCTGGGCAAGTCCTGGTGTGGACGCTCCTTCAGCTGGGGCGGGCTGGGGGCCGAGGCCAGGTCCAGAATGGGACCCTGGGGCGGGCGCGTGTCGGGTGCCAGGAAAATGCTCCGGTGTTGGTCAGCGTGACGGTGGCCCCGATGCTGTAATGGGCTAAGAGCCCCTGGGGTGTCTACTTTAAAGCAGCGATTTTTACATGATGAGTTTTACCTTGATTAAATTTTTAACAATGAAAAACATGCAGCCCCTGCCGGCTCTCGACCGGGTGCCCCCTGCACCCCCACCCCGCTAAGGCCAGCTGCACCCCGTCTCACCCCTCAGATGGTCTGCCACTCTGAGCATGGGCCCTGGAAGGCTCACAGCCAGTCCTGTGCCCGGACATCCTTGGCCCGTCCTGGGCATCCTCATCCCCGCCCTGGGCAACCTCCTCCCCGCCCTGGGCATCCTCCTCCCCGCCCTGGGCATCCTCCTCCCCACCCTGGGCAACCTCCTCCCCGCCCTGGGCAGCCCAGTTCATTCCAGAGCCCAGCAGAGGCTCCTGTGTGGGGCTGTTATCAGGCCACTCCCTGGGTGCCCACACGGTCCTGTCTGTGGCCTTGTGTGGTGCCCACTAGCATTGAAGTCCACGGGATGAGAATCAGGTGTGGCCGCCCTGGCATCATCCGTGGGCGAGAGAAGTGAGAGCCGAAGCCCGTGCCCCATGTGGCCGAGTCCGAGTTCTGGACAGCGGGATCACCAGGCTTCTCTCGCCGGCCCAGCCGCCGTGCTGCCCCCAGCTCCGCTGCCATGTCCAGCAGAGCTGAGCACAGACCACATCCTCCCCTGTGGCCTGCAGCAGGCCTGGCCGTCCACCCCCTCTGGCCCCAGGCTCAAGAGCGGCTCAAGGGAGGGGGCTCAAAATAGGCTGCACCGAGGGCCCTGCGGGGGCTCAGTGGGGTCAGCGAGGCCAGCGGGGTCCATGGGGCTGTGCCAGATGGTGTCCACCCTGGGGGCCCCGGCCTCTGTCCTGTGATGCAGGGGTGTGTCCTGTGGTGCAGGGGTGCAGGCCCCTGCTGCGCGCCGGGACAAGCCGCGGGCCCGGGTGTGCTGGTGCGGCCGCAGGCTGCAGGCTTCCCTGGACGGCCGCCCTGGAGGGGCGCTGCCTGTCTGGGGCCGGGTCCATGTCTCGCGGTGCTCCGGCCGCAGGCCCAGTGCCCTGGCCACGTGCCCGGGCAAAGGCAGCTTCGGAAAATGGGCTGGAGGAAGGCGCCAGCCCCAGGGCAGGGCCGGCAGAGCCGAGGCGCGAGCTGAAGCGGACAGGCAGGAACACGAGGTCCGGGCATGGACAGGAAGACACTGACCGCGCAGACGCTCCTCCAGAGACCCAGGCGGACGGCAGCGACCACGCCCGGGAGCCGAGGCGCCCGGAAGGCCGCGGGGTGCGAGGTTTTGGGAGGCAGGCGCAGAGAGCTCTCAAAACGAAATTCAAAAAATCCATAAATTAGATGGACACACATAAAATATTAGCAACGTGGCTGACAAGGGATGCATCTTCCTGGTGACCAAAGAGCTTGGCCAGATCAACAGCAAAGACACCAAGCCCTGAAAACCGCAGGGCGGAAGCAGGGGCTCCGCAGAGGCGAGCGGGTGGGGCCGGCCGGGTGTGGGCGGGACCGGCGCTCCATGGGGCGGGGCCTGCAGGATGTGGGCGGAGCTGGTGCTCCGTGGGGCGGGACCGGCTCTCCATGGGGCGGGGCCAGACTGGCATGGTGCTCCGTGAGGCGGGGCCGGAGGGGCGTGGGCGGGGCCGGCGCTCCGTGGGGCGGGGCCTACCGGGTGTGGGCAGGGCGGGCACTCTGTGGGGCGGGGCCTGCCCGGTGTGGGCGGAACCGGTGCTTTGTGGGGCGGGGCCAGACGGGCATGGGCGGAGCTGGTGCTCCGTGGGGCGGGGCCGGGAGTGGGCGGGGCCAGCCGGGGGCCAGGCAGGGCACAGCTGACCCGACGCGCTTGGAGCAGGCTCGGCATGAACACCGGTGAATCGCGCGGTGGACACCCGGGAGAACGTGCTGGACAGGTAAGGAGGGCTGTGCTGTTGGGAGGGAGGCCGGGCACAGCGCGAGGGCTGAGTGACGGCCGCTGGGGCGTGGGTGGGCCATCCTGGCAGTGGGCAGTGGAGCACACGCTGTCACCCCCTTCTGGCCACGACGAGCCAGCTGCCGGCGTCCCCATGGCTGGAGCGAGGCTGCACCACAGTGGCTGGACACCAGCCGGGCTGGCGCAGGCTGGACAGACCAGACGGCAGGGGTGAGCTCGCGGGAGGGGTCGGGAGGACAGAGGGGCATGTGGGGCCACCCCCTTCCATCCACAGGCTGGAGGCGCTTGACCTTCCGCAAGGGGCACAGAGAAACGGCCTGAGGCCCCAAAGGCCACGAACGCCCGGCAGCCAGGCCTGCCCCAGGCGGAGGGCTGTCAGGCCGTCCCTGGCAGCGATGACAGAAGGACCGAGACTTGGTCCAGTTGACGGACTGGCAAAGCAAGGCCTGGGAGACAGACTTGATTCTTTCCAAATGGACACCAGAGCTGGCAGACTCGATCAGCAGAAGCTGGACGTGAGGAGGCTGGACAGAGCTCTGTGCACTTGCCCAGGGCCACTCGCGGAGGGAGGGGCCAGCAGCACAGCCCCCAGGCCGACAGAGGGCCAGGGCCCTTGAAGATAGAGGGAGATGCGGACCCGCTGGGACTGACAAGCCAGGCATGTCGGAAAACCTGCTGGCAGAAACAGGTAAAAATTTGAGAAGTTAGGGGCCCCCCTGGTGGGCAGCGGTTGGGCGCTGCGCTGTGGAGCTGTCAGCAGCGGCTACGCGAGTTCGACACCTGGCCGGGGAGAACCCCACAGGGCGCAGCAGACCTCTCCCGTCTCTCCTGCTGCTCCCCTCAGCAGTGTGTTTCCGTCGATCTGCCTGTGCTGCTCCCCACTCTGTCTCTGTGGAGCCCTCTCACCACCCCACGCCTCTGGCCTGTACCCCAGCTTGTATGTATAAATAAATCTTTAAAAAAATTTTTTTGAGAACTTAAAAATGAGAACTTTAAAGAAAAGTAACAGCAGGGCCTCCCTGGGGCGCAGGGTCTGTCTCAGCCCATGGAGCTGTCCACAGCCACCACAGCCCGATTTCAATCCCCGGCCAGGGAGCTTCCCACAGGGCGCAGCAGCCTCTCCCGTCTCCCCGCTGCCCCCTCAGCAGTGGATTTCAGTGGATCCACCTGTTCTGCTCCCCGCTGTCTCCAGGGAATCCTCTCACTCCCCGCGCCTCTGGCCTGCACCTCAGCTTGTGTGCATAAATAAACCTTAAAAAAGAAAAGTGACAGGGCCTCCCCGGTGGCGCAGCGGTTGGGTGCTGCGCTGTGGAGCTGTCGGCAGCGGCAGCACGAGTTCAACGCCCGGCCGGGGAGATTCCCACATGGTGCGGCAGCCCTCTCCTGCCTCACCCCTGCTCCCCTCAGCAGTGTGTTTCTGCTCTGCCTGTGCTGCTCCCCACTCTGTCTCTGGTAAGCCCTCTCGCTGCCCCACGCCTCTGGCCTGTACCCCAGCTTGTATGTAAAAATAAATATTTAAAAAAAAGTGACAGCAGTTGGAAATCTGGACCCATGGAAAGGAACCATGAGGACCACAAACGGCTGAGGGCCCAGCATGATGCCGTCCTGCTGCGCCCGAGTCCCTTCAGGGCCCACTGAGCGGCCACTCAGGTCTCCTGTCCAGCGTCACCAAGGAAAACACTCAACAAGAGGGATGCGTCTCTTCTTGCGCCTGCCAGAGAGCGGGGCTCACAGGGAAAGCCCAGGCAGCCTGGGGGGCTCTTGGCTGTGCCCACCCCCGGGGCCTCCCCAGAGCTGTGGGTCAGGGCAGCAGGGACAAAGGTGGGCAGAAGCCAGAGAACAGGGGTCACTCCCCAACGGCCCCATGTCCGCACAGCTCCAGAATGGGGGCTGCTGAGGGCAGAGGAGGCCCCCAGGGCGCTGCCCACCACCGAGATGGCTGGGGAAGGCGGCGGACGGTGCGCCTGCAAACCACTGGGCAGGCGGGGCCCGCGCCGCAGGCCCAGCAGGCGTGGAGGAGGTGACCGCTGCCAAGTCCAGGCCTGAGCGCAGACCGGCCTCAGGTGCCGCGGGCAGCAAGGCGGCTGGACGCTCGGGCCATGGCCGGGAAGGAGGCGGCGCCCACAGGGCCAGCTGGACTGGGCGCCGGCGCGTCCAGACTGGCCGAGGCGCGCTGTCCTCGTAGACCGCACTGGGAGTACTTTTTTTATTGATTTCATTGAAAACAGAACAAGAAATGGTCTGAGCCAAAAGACTGCTCTTAAAACCGTCAAAAACATTTGAACAGAAAAAATAAACGAACTGCATCGTGAATGTCTTTGAAGAGCCGCACAAAACCCACTGTCACTGCACTAATTACAGTATTTAAAAAAGTATATGCCAAAAAAAAGCACGTGACCGGCAGGCCGCAGCCGGGGCCAGCGCGTGGGCCCGAGGGACGCAGCCGGGACGCCCCGCCCCGCGGTCAGCGCCCCCGTGGGCAGGCTCGGGGGTCAGCACCGTCGCGTGTAGTAATTTTTGTCCTAATGTTCGATAATGGTAGAAAATAAATCAGTTTTTCATCATCGTAGCATGTGGCTTAAAAATCAACAGGTGGGCGCTCGCCTGGCCCGCCGCCCGCGTGCCCAGGGGCGGCCTGCAGGGCCTCGGCCGGGCGGGGCGGGGCTGCCCTCCAGCGCAGAGGGGCGCGGCTGGGACCTGTGGCCGCCGCCGGCTGTGCGCCAGAGCCCAGAGGCTGTCCGAGGCCCGGCCCGGCCGCCGCCGCGTGCTGTGAGCAGGTCCAGCGACGGGCGCCTCAGAGCGGGTCCGTGGAGGAGCTGGTGTCGGGCAGGCCGTTCTCGGGGGCCCCCTGTGCGGCGCTGGCCTGCCGCTGGGCCAGGGCGGAGCTGGAGTGCCGGCACTTGGGCGAGCCGCAGCGGCAGCTGAACAGCTTGCCCTTGATGTCCCAGAAGCGCTCCCCGTAGTCGAACCTGGGGGCCGGCAGCCGTCAGGGGAGGCGGGCGCCCGCCCCCAGCCCGGGGCCCCAGCCCGGGGCCGCCCGCCGGGCCTCCTACCCCAGTGGTTCCCCGGCAGCGATCAGGCGGGTGCTGAAGAAGGCAATGCGGGGGAAGCGCAGGTCCTGGTGGGCCATGAACACGCGCACCGGCACCAGGTTGGGCTCGCAGTGGTGGTTGATGAAGCGGCTGACGTTGCCGTAGAAGCGGGCGTCGATGCAGTACACCTCCCCGTCCTGCGGGCGGCGGGCCTGAGCGGGCAGCGGGCGCCTCCAGGAGGGCTGCCCCGCCCCACGACCGGGCCCCCGCAGAGGCCGGGAGGCTCCAGCCCAGCGCCGGGCACGGGGCCGCCTGGGACCAGAGGGCGGCTTCGGCGGGCGGTGCCCGCGGGTGGCCACGTGGGGCACTGAAACCCCTCGCCAGCCCGCTGAGCACGTGCCCCCAAGGGCGGCGCTGAGTTGGGAGAGATCGAGAGGTCGCAGGGAGGACACCGCACCCCTGCCCGTCCGCACCGGGCCCGGCCGAGCGGGGTCCGGGGGCCTCTCCCAAGGGGCCGGACCGGCTGGGGGCCAGCTCTGCGGCCGGCCCAACGCGGGCCCAGGGCTCCCCCTGCGTGGCAGCGGGGGCTCCGGGAGGCGCTCAGATGGGCAGTCTGTGGTCAGGCAGCCCGAGGCGGCCTCGGAAGCCCCCATGGACCTGTGAAGAGGCTGCGGACACGGGGCCTCGGGGGCGGCCCAACCGCAGCCCCGCCCGGGCGCATGGACACGGCACCTTGTTGTCCAGGTCAAAGAGGTACGAGTCCTCCTCCCGCACATCCGCCTCCGAGTCCGAGATGAGCTCCCCGACGTACCTGCGGGCGGGGGCGGCGGGGTGAGGCCCGGCCTCCGAGGGGCGCTGGCCGCAGGGGCCTCCCGACACCCGGCGCGCTGGCTGCGCACTCACTCGCAGACGAAGGTGCCGGCGGGAATGTCCTGCAGGGGCCGCACGCCCCAGCCCATGCTCTGCGTCCGGTAGAGCTGCAGCCGCGCCCTGGGGAGCAGAGCCGGGCTCAGCGGACGCGGGCCGCAGAGCACCGAGCGTAGCCACGCTGCACAGGGCCCCCACCGTCCAGCCCGCAGGCGCGGCCCGGGGCGCCCGCACCTGAGCCCGTTCTGCACCACGCGGTTGCGGCAGCTCCGCCAGCAGGCGCAGGCGTGGTTGCACTCGAACAGCAGCGGGGGCTCGGCCATGTTGAACTCGGGCAGCAGCCGGCCGTCCTGCGGGGAGGGGCCGTGAGGGCTGTGGCACTCGCACCGGACGGGTCAGGTGCTGGCGATGGGGAGGCCCCGCTCAGCCCGGATGCCCACCCGGCCTGGCCACCCACCGGACACCCTTCTCCCCAGCCCCCACCCACCCACTCCGCCTGCCAAGGCCGCCAGCCAGGGGTGCCCTCCCTCAGGCGCAGACGGCCGCCTCCTGGGCTGTGGCCTCATCAGCAGCCGCCGGCCTTGCCCGGCAGGGCAGGGGCTGGGTGGCCGGGCAGCCCCTGGCAGCGCCCTGGCTGCATCTCAGCCCACAAGGCACGGGGGGCCCCTCCCCACCCCCGCCCAGCCCGCGGAGAGCCCCAGCCGCCCGCAGGCTCACCTGGCCGTACCAGCAGCGCACGCTGAGCTGGCCGCACATGCAGTTGCTGGACGAGCAGTCGTCCACGCACACGCAGTACTGCAGGGAGAGGGGGTCGGTGCCCGGCCGCCCGGTGCAAGAAGGGCGCCCCCACCCCGCCCCGCCCGCCCGCCCGCCCACCTGCAGGTGCGTGATGTTCCTGTCGATGTCCATGGGCGACGTCACGCAGCTCTGGGACACGTACTTGTAGTTGCTGGGACAGGGCTCGCTGTCCACGGCGTTCACGCAGGGGATGGGGGTGCGCTCGTAGCCCCGAGCGATGTCTCTGCCGGGAGGGGAGCAGCTTGGGCCGTGCCCGCCGGCCCCGCCCCGCCCCAGCAGCCCCGCCCTGCCCTGCCCTCCCCGAGGCCCCGCCCCGCCCCGTGACCCCGCCCCACCCTGTCCGCCCAGAGGCCCCGCCCCGCCCTGCCGGCCCCGAGGCCCCGCCCCAGCAGCCCCGCCCCGCCCTGCCCCGCCCGCCCAGCGGCAGCAGCGCTCACCTGCTCACGGTCCTCTCCACCGGGCCCGGCCTGTCGGGGGCGGCGTCGCGCAGCGCCTTGCTGGTCTGCAGGGCGTGCCACACCTGGGAGTGGAGGCTGGCGCACTGCAGCGGCGTCTCCCCCTCTTTGTTCTTCAAGGTGACATCTGAATCCCGAGAAAGAAAGAGGCTAAAAGGAAAAACGCAAGCCGACACACGTGCGGCCCTCAATGCGGGGCGGGCGGGCGGGCGGCAGCCCAGCGGGCACGGCCTCCCGGGCAGGCGCCGGCCAGGGCCGCCCACGCCACAGCCGCGGCCCCCACGGCCTCGCCAACCCCTGGGGCGCGCGCGGGGGCCCGGAAGGATGGGGACGCAGGCCGGCCGTCGGGCGTGGGCGCCCCGGCCCGAGTCGGGTGTGGGGGCCAGATGAGCCCGTTCGGGCGGGTTGGGCACGCCCCGCGCCCGGCAGCAGGGACCAAGGGGCGTCGCTCACGGCGCTGCCTCCGGGACCAGAGGCCCAGGTTGCGGGGGGAGGGGCGGGCCGGGCGGGCGGGGCGGGCCGGGCGCGCACTCACACCACGCAGGCGTAGCGGTCCTCGCGGGCGGCGATGTGCAGCGGCGAGTCCCCGTGCACGTTCACGGCGTGCAGGTCACAGCGTGCGGCCAGCAGGATCTCGGCTATGTCCACGCAGCCCGAGAAGGCGGCCCAGTGCAAGCAGATGTTCTCCTCCTACCGACAGGCCGGCATGGGGTCAGGGCGGCCGCGCGCAAGCCCAGGAGGGACGCCCGAGGCCCCGGCGTCGCCATCACACCGGGGCGGGCACGGCGCGGCGAGAGTGCCGAGAGGCGGGTGGGCCCGCGCCCCGCCCCGCCCCACGCGCAGGAGCCCACGGGCAAGAGCACCGCCGGGGGCCGCCTCCAGGCTCCCCTCAGGGGCGGGGCGGGGTCAAGGCCGACCCGCGCTGCTGCTGCCCGCTGGGCCGTGGCCAGCACCCCGCCTGCGCGAGGGCTCGTCAGCAGCTCCCGCGCAGGCCACCCCACCCCGGGGCTGCGCGTGATCAGGCCGGCCCCGGCCCCGACAGGACGCAGGCGAGCGCCACCCAGCGGGCGCCCAGACGCCCGGGGCTCACGAGCCCAGAAAGGGCTCGGTCCTGGGCGCCGCCCGGCGCGGCACTCACATTGTCCCGGATGTTGATGTCCGAGCCCTTGGACAGCAGCAGCCGCACCAGGTCCACGTGCTTGTACTCGGTGGCCCAGATCATGGGCGTCCAGCCGCCGTCGTCCTGGTGGCAGGGGCAGTGAGCCGCGGTGGGGGGTCGGCCCAAGCCGTCCCCCACCCTGCCCACAGCACGGGCTGGGGTCCGGGGCGCCCCGGGAGCCCACCGCTCTCGCCGGCAGTCACGGGGTGCGTGCGGGGGCAGGTGGGCAGGCGGGGCGTCCGGCAGAGGGAGGGGCCGGCCGCGTGGGGCAGGCGGGGCACAGGGCGGGCACCCAGGGAAAGCCTCGCGGGCAGCGCCTCAGCTCCCGGCTGGCCGGGCGTTACCTGGCAGTTGACGTCCATCTGCCCGTTGGACAGCAGGTACTGGACCACGTCGTAGTGGCCCTTCTTGGCCGCCAGGTGCAGGCAGGTAGAGCCCTCTGCGTCCTGCAACGCCAAGGCCACCAGTCAGGGCCCACCGAGGCCCCGGGGCGCCAGGCAGGCTGCACCCAGGAAGGGGCTGCCATGGCGCCGGCGGCCAGAACAGCCCCCTGGCTCGGGCTCAGGCGCCCCAGCTCCTGCCCACACGGTCCCCGACCAGCGCGCGGCCCCACCCGGAGACCAGCGAGGGGCGCGGGGCCTGGCGGGGCCGCCCCTGCCAAGGTGGCGTCTCGGCCTCCTCTCCGCAGGCATAACCCGAGGCGGCTCCAGACCACCCCAGGCCCCGCGGTGGTTTGGGGTCCTCCCCGCAGACGCGGGGCTCTGGCTGCACGCCAGCCCCTGCTGGCCTTGGGTGCAGGGTGGTGGCGAGGAGGGCGGGGCTGGGGTGCCCAGGGCTCATGGCTGCCCCAGACACAGCGAGGCCTCACGCCTGGGACCCCGTCACCTCGGGGAGCGGCCAGCAGCTCCCGGTCACCCGCCCTGGCCTCGTGGGCACATAGCACCCCGCCAGGGGCATCCACTGCCCTGGGTGTGCCGTCCCCCAAGGCAACGGGAGGAGCCCGCAGCGTGGCCACGGGCTTCCTGGCAGGCCTTGCAGGCACCTCTGCCTCTCCAAGGGCCCTGGCCCGCCCCGGGCACCCCTGCCAGGACACCTCCCAGCTGGCGGCCGCAGCCGTGACCCATGCTGGACGGAGGCCGTCCCAACCCCTGAAGCGCCACCTGGGCCGGCCAGCGTCCCCACACGCAGCAGGGCCCTTGGAGGCGCACAGGCTCAGGTGCTGCCCGCCCCCAGGGGCTGGCGTGCGGGCCCCAGGGCTGCTGGCTGCCTGCTGTCCGCTCGTCCCCGCTCACTTCCGCGCCGCCCGTCTCCTCTCGGGTCGCTCGCGGGGCTCGGCTCCGCCCCTCCCAGGCGCCCAGCGCTCCGCAGCCTCTGCCCACCCGGGGCCGCCCGCACCAGCGGCTGCAAGGGACACACCTGCTTTTTTTTGCGGCCACGCAGCGAGCGCCCGCCTGCTCTGGCTCCCGGCTACCTCGAGGCCCCTCTGGCCCCTGAGCCTTGAGGGCCGGCGGCCGCTTGCCCTGTGCCAGCCGGTCACCCGTGCACGCCCCTGGAGGACGGCCGGGCGCTGGGCCTGGGCCGGGAGCGTCGCCCCTCCACAGGCATCTGCTCCCGACAGCGCCCTCGCGTGCGCCGGCGCCCACCCACCGAGTCCCCCAAGGCACGTGCGTGTGTGTGCGTGTGCATGTGCACGCTCCGGTGGCACAGCCGGGAACACCCCGCGAAGCCACGTGCAGAAGCTTCTCCCGCGTCTTCCCAGGCGACACGGCCCTGTGCGCTGGGCTGGGCCTCCCCGAGACGGCTGCGGCTGGGCGCGTCCCGGGGCTGCAGCGGCTCCTGAGGGCCAGCCTAGCCCCCAGCACTTCGCTCTCCCACGCAGCTGCCGACGGACGGTTCTCCCCACGTTCTCTGGGTCCCGGGCACGCGTGAGAACACGGTGGGTTTTCTGTGTGGCCCGTGACTGCCTGGGCGTGTTCAGTCCTGACACGCCTGCGGCAGGCCCCAGGCCCCCGGCGTGGTCACGTCGTGTGTGGACGGCCTGTCTTGCGTCCTCCCCTCGGCGCGGACGCCCCGTGCAGGCCGACAGAGCCGGCGCGTAGCCTGGACGAGCCCCGAGGCCCCGACAGGCCGGCCCGCACCCACCTTGGGGTCCACCAGGGCGCCAGCCTTGATGAGGTACTTGACAGCATCCAGGTGGTTGTTCTCCGCTGCCTCCATCAGGGGCGTCCGCTGGTCCTCTGAGCAGGTGTCAATGTTGGCGCCCGCCTGTAGAGAGGTCATTCAGGCGCTGCCCTGGCACCACAGCGCCTCGGGGCGGGCAGCGCAGTCGGCCGGCGGGGCAGGCCCCGGCAGAGCCTTCCCCGAGAGGACGGCTCTCAGAGCGAGGAGGGCGGCACACCTGGATGAGCATGTGGCAGATGTCCACGTGGCCGGCCTCCGCTGCGGCGTGCAGGGGCGAGCGCTTGTTCTGGTGCTCCATCTTGAAGTTGGGGTCGATCCCGTCCACTGCGAGCCAACGGGGCGGGACGTCATTTCAACAGCCACGATGGCAGTGCCTGAAGCAGGCAGCCCGCGCTGAGTCCCCTAGCGGCCAGGCCCGGTCAGCAGGCGGCGGCCCTGTGAAGCCGGTCTCCCAGCCGCACCTCCTGGGCCCGGGCACTGGCTGCGCTGGACCCTCGAGAGGCGGGCGGGGCCGAGGCGGTGAGCTCAGCCCACACCAGGCTTGAGGTCAGTGGCCACTCGCTGGACGCTGACTATCGCCTAGAGCAGATCACGAGGGCTCTTCCTCCATGCACTGACCGAGTAGAGGACTGGCAGCCACTGTGCCCGACCGTGGCTCTGCGTTTGGGTCTGGGCACTCTGGCCAATGGGCCTGGGGCACCCGGCGCCCGCGCCCACCCCTCGCGCCTGCCCTGCCCCCGGCCCAGTCTCTCCTCGGGTCAGCCCCGCTGCCCAGCTGCTCCCAAAAATGAGTGCGGTATGGAGACCCAGCGAGCGGCTGCAGGAGGGGCGGGGCCGGCGCCGGGCCTGGGGGCGGGGCCGGGGGCGGGGCCTGGGGGCGGGGCGGGGCCGGGGCGGGGCGCTCACCCAGCATGAGCAGCACCTTCTGCAGCTCCCCTTGCCGCGCCGAGAAGTACAGCTGCTTGGGGTGGAAGCGCAGCTTCTTGGGTCTGTGGGGGGACCAGAGGACAGTGGTGGCCACCCGGCCCCGGCCTGCTGAGGGCCACCCCGGCCCCACCACACACGTGCTCCGCAGGCCGCGAGGCCCGACCGGGACGTCCACCGCAGCAGGAGCCGCGGCCTCACAGCTCGGGGACGCAAGCGCCCTGCCCGCTGCGAGAGGGACAGGGTGGTGGCCACCGGGGACGAACCCCACCAGGACCTCCCGGCGGCAGCCGGCCAGCCATGTCCGTGCCCACTCCAGGCCACTGCCCGGCCAGCAGCGCCAAGGGGAGCCGTGGGCACCCCGTGCCACCAGGGCCCGCCGGTGGCTCTGGGCACCCTGGTGGGACGAGCCCTGCGCGGCCGAGCTGGAGAGCCCGGCCCAGGGCCAGCGCCGCCCGGCCCACCCTTACTTCTCCGAGTCCAGCGCGATGAGGGCGCTCTCCAGCGTCTCCTTCCCGGGCCCCTGGGAGAGGCCGGCGGCCGGCTTCACCAGCCCCGCGGGCCCCGCTGGGTCGCAGCCCTCCGGGCCTGGGGGCACGGCACCCGGCGGCTTGTCGTCCTCGGGGAGCAGGGGTCCTGCCGCGCTTCAGGGGGAGCAAAGGAGCCTCAGACGGGCTCCGCCTCAGACGCCTCCCGAGCGAGGCTCCGTCTCCAGGACCTGGTCAGGGGCTGCCCTGGTGTGGCCCAGGCTGGGTCTGCCGCCCTCCCCGCCGAGGACAGTGCGGGCCGGAGCCGCCCGCCCGCCCTCCGTGCAGCCTGTGAGCCCCGGCCCGAGCCGCTTCTCCGGGCCCCCCCCCCCCGCGCAGCCCCAGCCGCAGCTTCCCCAGACGTGCGGCGCCGGCCAGGCCGGGGTGGCCGGGCTCCCCCTGCGGCGCACCTGCCTGTGGTGGTGTCGGCCCGGCCCTCTCCAGGGCAGCCCCTCTCGGGCCCGGGGCTGGGCGAGGCGCTGGAGGTGGTGTCGGCCTTGGCGATGGTCACCTCCCGGGCCTTGGAGGCCTCCTCCCCGCAGTGCGGGCAGTAGCTGGCGTTGCTGAGGCGGGAGGCGCAGCCCTTGTGGAAGCGGTGGGAGACGCCGCCCTCGGGCTGGCACTCCATGAAGCTCCCCTGTGAGAAGGGGCGGCTGAGGGCGGCCGCGGGGCGCGTGGAGCCCGGGCAGGCCGCTGCCGGCAGCTGCGTGCCCCAGTGTCTGTGCCCATACACCTCGCTCTCGGGGCCGGGGGTGCAGGGCGGGCTGAGGGCGCCCCAGAGGCCAGGGAAGGGCAGGGCAGGCCAGGCCAGGAACGGGCGCTGGGAGGTGCCCAGGGCCCGCAGGCCTTCAGGGCACCCAGGGCCGAAGGTGGACCTGTGTGCGCTCACAAGGCCAGCCTGGCCCTTGGCAGAAACCAGGATGTCGGCCCGGGGGGCGAGGCCTTGGAGGGGAGACCCCATCCACGGGCCCATGGACGGGGGCAGCGCGGGCACAGGGCAGGCAGGGCGTCCAGGGCCTGCCCACGGCCAGTGGCACAGGACAAGGCTCGCAAGCGGGAAGAGGGTGGCCAGGGCACTCACCGCTGTGCAGAAGTAGCCACAGCCGGGGCAGCACTGGTGCTTGGCCATGCGGCCCCGGTGGTCCTCACACAGCACCAGCAGCGGCGCCTTGCTGGAGGGGCGCATCAGCTCGTGCTTGACCACGCTGTTGGTGCACCTGCCCAGCTGCAGCGGGACGGGGGTCAGGAGGGCGGCTAGAGGGCCGGCTGAGACGCGAGGAGGCCCAGCCGCGGGGAGCATAGGCCTCGGGACGCCAGGGGCTGAGTAACACGGGAGGCGGGGAGCGGCGCCTGGAGCCCCCGCCCAGCAGCACCGACAGTGGGCGCCAGCACCAGCAGGCCGGGGGGCCGGCGGCCATGGGGTGCAGCCCACAGCCGGGGGCGGCAAGCCAGCCCTGGAGACCCGCCCAGGCGGACGCTGCCGGGGGCGAGGAGCGTGTGGCGGAGGCCGGGCCCTGGCGCCCCGCAGGGCGGCGCCGAGCGCGAGACGGGCAGTCAGCGCGAGTGGCAGTCTCGGGCGCGCAGGCCACAGGGCGGGGGACGTCCATGGGGGCGCGAGGCTGAGCCGCCGGGCACCGCGGCGGCGGGAGGGACCGGCGCAGAGCCCCGCGGCCAGGTGGGGGGTCGGGGGCGTCCCCTGGCACTGGGTGAAGCCCCCAGGGACCCGCCCGCCGTGGCGCAGCCGCCCCGCAACTCGAGACCCCAACCCCGCGCCGGGCGGCCGGGCCGGGCCAAGGGCAGCACCCCAGGGCAGTCGCTGGACGCCTGCCCAGGGGCCAGCCCACCCCTTGTCCACACGGACCAGCCACACAGCCCCTGCTGCCCAGCCCGGGCGGACATTGGGGGCCGGGCCCCGAGACCACTCACCTGGTGGTCCACGCTCTCGGTGGCCATGCACTGGCTGCCGGCCAGCGTGCTGACCTCCCGGCTCTTGGGGGTCTCCATGCGGCAGCTGCAGAGGGGCGCCTCCTGGAGGCCGTCCGGCTCGGCCGCGCGGGGCCCGCTGGCCAGCCCTGGGGGGATGCGGCGAGGGTCGGCCACGCAGACAGGCCCCTCGGGCAGGCAGGCAGGGCAGAGGGACTCCAGGCTGCCTGTCACCGCAGGGTCTGGGCGGCAGGACGCTGCCCTCCCCGCCGGCCTCTGACGCCCGGGGCTGCAGGCCGGCTGGCCGTGGCGCCTGGCAGAGGGGCCTGCCGAGGAGGGTGTGTCCCTTCCTGCCTGCACCCAGCGCCCTGGCGGGGCCTCGGCCAGGGTCCCTTCCCTGGGCGAGGACGGTGACGCCGGCTCCAGGGGCAGCTGCCCATCTGCAGCGGGGTGCACGGCTCCCTGGCCGGATGGGGGGGCCTCCAGCACGCAGAAGCCGAGAGAGCTCGACCTCAGCCTCTAAGGGACGGGCCCGGCAGGCGCCCCAGAGAGGCTGCGCGTGGACATCGACAGCCTGGGGCCGCGCTATCCTGGCTGCCCTGGGCGCAGACGCTGGCGGGGCGGGCCTGGGGGCCGGCCAGGACCCCGCGGCCCGCGCAGTCACCTTCCAGGGGCAGGGCGCCCGCGACCCGCAGGTCCAGGGAGTCCAGGGACACCTCCACGTAGCCCGCGCTGTCCCCTGGGGCGCCGGGCTCCGCGCTTCCGGAGGGCGAGGCGCACACATCGGGCCCTGCGGCGAGAGCCCCGTCAGCCCGGCGGCCAGGCCAGGCTGCTGCCCGTGTGCCGCGGGGGCCCAAGGGCCGGCAAGCCCCGCAGAGGCCGGCTGAGGGGCGGCCCGGGGAGCCCCAGCTGCACCCCCAGCTGCACGGCCCGAGGCCGCCGCACGTCCGGCGGGCGCCCCCACAACAGGGCCCCAGCGGCCCCCGCCCAGGCGTCCTCGGAGCAGACGCCGCGCTGCCCACCCGCCTGGGCGGGCACTCACCGGACACTGCGCTCGGCTTCTTCCTGCTTCGCCGCCGGCGCTTCCTGGCGGGTTTGATCCAGGGGCTGTCCGGCTTCCCCCGCCTCTTGAGGAACTTCTTCTTGAGGCTGGACTCGGAGCTCTGTGGGCAGAGCGCGGCGTGAGGCCCCGCCCACCCGGCCGCCGCTTCCCGGGGCGGGAGGCCGCAGTGGCCTCTCTGCTCGCCGCCCCCGCGCTGGGCCCACCCTCCCAGGCCCGGCAGGGAGGGCTCCTCCGCAGGACGTTACCAGGTCGGACTCGTCGTCCTCGTCCTCCTCCCCGGAGCCGGCCGACTCCTGCTCCTCTTCAGACTCGGCGTCCAGCTGCCCCGGCGCGCAGGCGGAAAGGAAGAGAGACCAGTTGGCCTGGGCCTGACAAGGGGCTGCCACGCGTGCGGGGCGGTCAGAGGCCCGCTGTGGCCAGCGCTGCGTCCCGCCAGGCCCACAGGGGCTGACTCTGGGCGCCCCCGGCCAGTAGAGGTTTGCCCCGAGGCCCGCGCCTGCTGGCCACACTGAGGACATGCGCGCGCCGGCCCGGTCTCCCGCGCGGCCGCACCCGGCCCTGGAGGCCTCGCCCGGCCCTGGAGGCCTCGACGCTCCTCACGAGCACACGGGAGGCCCCGGACGGGCCTCGGAGAGCCCCTGCTTCCAAAACCGCCCGCAGTGACCGGGGGCCGACTCGAAGTCGCATGGACGAGCCCCAAGCAGACCCTGCCTGCGCAAGGCGAGCGGCGTCTCGGGGGCCGGGAGACGCGGGCGGGGACAGAGCCGAGGACACGGCGCCGGCCGGACGGTGGTGTCGCCGAGCGCTGACCGGCGCGTGGGGGCCAGGGCCGGGACCCCCAGGGTTGCCGTCCCTCGGACACGCGCCGCCTGGCGGCCAAGCGCAGCGGGGCAGAGGGTCTCGTGCCCGCCGGGCAGCATCCCCACACCGGTCCCTGAAGCCGGCCGGGCCAGCCTGAGGCCGCGGGTCCGCCGGGGCAGCAGACACTCCCAAGCCCCCGGGGCGGTCACCTGCCCGCGCGTGGCCAGAGCAGCCCGTGTGGACGGAGAGGCAGCCCCAGCCGGGGGCCGGTGGCGGTCGGGCGGCGCCACCTGCAGGGTCCTGCCACCAGGCCCACAGCTCCCGGGCGCGAGGCGGCCCGGGCCCGGGGGCGTGACGGCCGCCGGAGGACCAGCGCGGTCTGCCGGCTCCCCGGCGCCGGCCGCGCCCGCTCCCCGCCCCGGACGCGGAGGCCTGCCTTCGGGGGGCGGTCAGCCTCAGACGTGCCGCCTCTGGGCGCCCCGCCGTCCTCCGCGGGGAAGGCGGCCGCCCGCTCCGCGCCGTGGTCCTCGTCCTCGTCCAGCTCCTCCGAGTCGTCGTCCTCCGAGTCCAGGTCCAGGCTCTCCCCGTTCACGCGCAGGGCGCCGCCGGCCAGGTCCTTCCCGCCCTGCACAGCAGCGGGTCAGGGCGGGCCGCGGTCAGCGGGCGCGCGGGCGGGCGGGCGGGCGGGCGGGCCCAGCGCACCTTGGCGCCGGCCGCGGGGCGGGCCAGGCTCGCGAACATCTCCATCACCGTCCTCTGCTTCAGCGCCCGGCTCCTCCTCCTGGGCACCAGGCTGTAGGTCCCCATTCTCCGCTTCTTCTTCCGAGACGCCGCCGCTGCCGAGACGGAGGCAGACGGGCCGCAGGGAGGTCAAAGGGGAGGGAGAGCAGGGCCGCACGAGCCCGGCCCGCAGAGACGCTTTCCCGCCCCCCGGGCTGTGGCCCGGGACCCCCGCAGCCCCGAAGCTTCCGCGCGAGCTCTGGCCGGGAGGGGCAGGCGGGGAGCCGCGGGCCCAGGGGAGGGGACAGCCCCTCCGTCCCGCGAGAGGCAGACAGACAGCCGCAAGGGGGCCCAGCAAGCTGACCAGCCCACACAGCCCACGCTGCCCACAGAGCCCCCGGTGCTGCAAGCGCAGGGCCAGGGCCGAGAGCCGAAGGTGGGGCGGCCCCTCCGGACAAGCCGGGCCCTCCCAGGGGCTCTGCTCCCCAGGGGCGCCCGGAGTGGCCGCTGAACGGGGCAGCAGACCCTGCAGCAAACCCGGGCAACGCTGGCGCCCCCAAAGGGGACCGGGCAGGAGGCACATCTGTGCCCAGCACAGCTGAGCCGGCCCCAGCAGCGCAGCGAGCCGTGGGGCGGAGGGCAAAGGGGCCGGCGAGGCAGCACTGGCGCCAGAAACGCCCCCACTGGCCAGCGCCCGCACAGCTGCCCGTAGGGGCCGGCGAGGAGACTAACAGCCCCAGGCCCGGCCACACCCAGCGGGGCTGCAGCAGACACACAGGCGGGCCCGAGTCCAGCCGGCCAGCGCCTCCCGGGGCCAGGGCCCGCCGCCACGCTCCTGTGCCTGGAAGGTGGCCGCGGGCAGCGCTGGGGACAGGCCCCACGGGCTGCCGGCAGCGCAGAGGCGGCCCCGAGAGCCCTGAGAGGCCGGGCCGGACCCTGTGGCCGCAGCCCACCTGTGTGTGCCTTGGCGGTGGCTGCGCAGCACTGGTTCTGAGGTAGCGACTGGTGAAGGGCGGAGAAGGGGGGCGGGGGCGGCGGGCCGGAGCCAGAGGCGCGGAGCTCCTCTCTCAGCTCCCCGTGGCCCCGCGCGTCTCTGGGGTCCTTGCCGGGCGCGAGCTGCGGGACAGAGAGGTCAGTGGCCCAGTGGCGCACAGGCCGTGGGCAGCGGCGGTGCCAGGCGCCCGAAGGCTCCCCGGCGGCTCGGCCCTTCGCGAGAGCAGCCGCCGCAGAGCGCCCAGGGCCACCCCCATCCCGGCCGGCCCCGCAGACGGCGGCCCCAGCCCGCCTCACCCTCCGGGGGACCCCAAGCCACAGCGGGGCCTCCCTGCCGGCCCAAGGGGAGAGCAGGCCGGCGGGGCCTGACCCAGAAGGCCGCACGGGCCTGTGGGCCAGGGCGCCCCATCTGGGGGTCAGCCAGAGCGGGAGGGTGGGGCGCCCCGGAAGGCCCAGACGGAGCCTGGACACGCCAGCACGTGCAGGGCGCCGTGTCCACTGCCGGCGGCTCGAGAGCGAGGGCGCGGCCGGGGCCGGGCAGACCCGCCGGCGGGGGGTGGGGCTGCAGGCACAGGGAGAAGCGGAGCGGCAGGGGCGGGGCCTTACCGGGCCCAGGGCGCACTTGGGCATGGTCTTGCGCGCCCGGTGCACCTTGACGCCGGGGGCCGGGGGCTTCCTGTCATCGGCGCCGCTGCTCCCGTCCCCCAGCTTGGCCGGCGCGGCGGCCGGGCCCGGGGGCGCGCCGGGAGTCCTCCCCTTGCCGGCGCCCCCAGGCAGGGTCTTCGCGGCGTGGCCGGGCAGCGAGGCGGCCAGGGTGCCGGGGACGCGCAGGGCCGGCTCGGCCAGGGCAGGCTTGCTCAGGAAGAAGCCGTTGCTCCCCACGCCGGCCGTCGGCGCCAGGCCGTCGGCCCGGACGTGGTTCTGAGGGCCCGGCTCGGCGTCCCTGTCCGGAAGCCCGTTCTCCGCCGCGTGGGCTGGCCGCCGTGTGCCGGGTGGGCTGGCCCGGGGCCCCTCGTGAGCCGGCTCGGCCGCGGCCCGCGCCTGGCTGCCCGCGGCGCCCTCCTCGCAGGGCCCGTTGTTGTCGCCGTCCAGGGCCGCGGGGGCCTCGCCCCCCTGCTTCTCCGTGGAGCCGTCATCGGCGGCCATGGGGGCCTCTGCGGACAGAGCACCAGAGTCAGGCCGCAGCACCGCCGCCCCCCCGCCACGGCCCCCAGCCCAGGCCCAGCCAGGCGGGCTGCTTCTGGGGACTCCCTGCCGGCCCAGCCCCCGCCGGGCAGCCTCCACAGCCCCTCGTCCACGGCCCGAGCTCTGCCGAGCGCGCGGGCCCAGGAGGACACAGGCCGTCCAGGGCCTCCGGGGCAGAGTGGGCGCGTCCCCCGCCGGGCCCGCAACCGCCTGACCCCGCCAGCACCAGGAGAAGCAGCAGCTCCTGAGCCTGGACGCGCCGCCAAGCCCACGGGCCTGGGCTCCAGCTGAAGTCCGGCCGGTGCAGGGTCAGGCACAGCCCTGCGGCGCGGCAGCCCCAGCGGGGAGCTCCCCACAGGCGCGGCAGCCCCCCCATCTCCTGCTGCCCCCTCAGCAAATTTCAGTGGGTCCGCCTGTCCTGCTCCCCACTCTGTCTCTGGGGAGTCCTCTCACACGCACCCCCACACCTTTGGCCTTGTGCTCGCTGGCCCTGGCCCCTCCCGCCGCGCGGCCCTGTGTCCTCCCGCTGTGGGGAGGGGCCCGCCGCCCGGGGCTGTCTGCCGCGCGGCCAGAGTGGACGGTGGCCTCTCCTTACAGCGGACGCCCCCAGCCATCTGTCCCCCCACTCCCCCGCCAGCTCGACTGCCCAGTCCTGTGGCTCGGGGGCCTCTGCGCCTGCCGGGCAGTGCCGCCTCGGGCACCAGGACGTCGCTTAAACCCGACGTTCTCTTCCGGGCAGTTCCGACAGCGGCGGCCCCGCCTCTGGCCCCGAGGTTGTTGGGGTCAGGACCCATGACGCCTCCCGTGGCCCAGACGCAAGCCCGCCACCTGCCCCGCGGTCACGGCTGTGACCCTGCAGCTGGGTCTTGGATTCACCACGGTCGGCCTGAGTCCGGACGCGGGAGGCCAAGGACGCTGCCCCCACCCCCGCGCCACGGCCACCGACCCTCCGGCCTACGTGAGGTGCCCGCAGACACATGGGTCCACTTCTGAGCGCTCAACTCTCTTCCACGGATCCATATTATTTTTTTAAAGATTTATTTTTGATTACAAGCTGGGGTGCAGGCCAGAGGTGCGGGGCGGCGAGGGCTCCCCAGAGACAGAGTGGGGAGCGGCACAGGCGGAGCGACAGAGACACACTGCTGAGGAGGGCAGCGGGCGAGGCAGGAGGGGTCTGCCGCGCAGGGTGGGGATCTCCCCGGCCGGGCTTCGAACTCGCATCGCCACTGCCAACAGCTCCGCAGCGGCCAACCGCTGCCCACCGGGGAGGCCCCCACGGATGCGTATTTTTATTCTAACGCCACACCGTTTTAATTACTGTTGCTTATAATACAGTTTAAAAGCGACTGACAACACGTCTTTGTCTTTCTTCTTTTCTCTCCTGATTGCTTCCGCTGTTTGGGGTCTTCTGTGGCTCCATGTAAGTTTCAGTGTTTCTTCTTCTATTTCCTTGAAAAGCACCCAGTGCCGACGGGCTGCCCTGAATCTGCCCGCTGCCTCTGCCGCGGTGGCCGTCTGCACGGGCCCCTCTCTGCTGTGCACGCCGTGCAGGCCGCCGCGTTCCTGCTGGGCTGACGACTGGGCATCTCGTTCATTCTGAGGCGACTGCAAATAGTGCTGCTTCCTTCACTCCCCGCGATCCTCGCGCTCTTGGCACACGTGACCTCAGCAGGTTCTTGTGCGCTGAGCTGGAGCCTGCAGGGCTTTCTAGACCTTCACTGCATCCCTGCAAAGTGACTTCACCTCCTTTTTTGGACCTGAACTCCTTTTAACTCTTCGTCCGCCTGCCCGGGTGAAGGCTTCCGACGCTAGGCCGACAGGAGAGGCGGGCGTGCAGCCCTTGCCTTCCTCCTGCCCTCAGTGCTGCCTCCCCGTTGGGCACCCGGACAAGGCCCACGCTGAGTGTGGGCCGCGTGCTCCGAAGGCTGCTGCCCGTGCCCTCCCCTGCGCCGGCCGCTCCTCTCCGAGCTGCGCCCACCGGCTCGCGCGTCAGACGCCCCGCTGAGGCCTGCAGGGCGCGAGGACCCTCCAGGCTGCCTCGCCGAGCCAGCCGGCGCACTGACGGCCTCGCATCAGCCACAGGCGTCCCTGTGCCTTCTTGGGCGAAGCCTGTGGCTGGCCCTGGTGCTCGGCAACGTCGGCCTCGTGAGGGGTGCTCGCGGCCCCTAAACACCTCCTTGCGGGACTGGAAAAGAGGAGCGCGACTTCAGTCTCCGCAAGGCACTGGCACTTGGCCTGTGTCCCGACACGCTGTCCTCGAGGATGCTCCAGCACACTGAGAAAACGCACACTCTGCAGCTGGGGCGCCCACCGGGTCTAGCTCAGGGCCGCCGTCCCCTTGCTGGCCTCCGGGCTGCCGACGTGCCTGCAGCTGCGCCTGGGCTGTGGCCCGCCGCCATTCTGTGTCGTCACCGTCACGTTCAGACGCGCCCGGGACGGCTCTCTGTGCGCTGCTGCGCCGTCCGCCTCACGCTGTGGCTTCTGGCTGCATCCAGCTCTCAGCTCCCCTCGACTGCCGTCTCCCCACCTTCTGCACTGGGCGCTCGTCCAGCCTGAGGCGCACCGGCCGTCTGCTGATGGCCAGTTCTTGGAGGACGGCGGTCGGCTCTCACGTGGCGTCTGCGCGTGTCTTCAAGCTACCAGGCTCTGCAGCCGCAAAAAGTGGGACCTCACTTTCTGCCCCATTCAACACGCCCCATCCTTGAATCGGTGAATTCCACCATCTATGTTTCAGGCGATTACTGAAATACAAGTGCTGTTCTGTGGGAGGTTTCTTTTTGCTGTTTTCATGTTTTATTTTTGTTGTTTTGCTTTGTCCTACTCTCTGCTCTTACACACTGACATCTTCCTTTTGCGCTGCCGTGCTGATTTCTTTTCTGCTTCTTCTGTGGATGTTCGTTTCAAGGCTGCCCTGAGGTCTGTGTGCCGGTTTCTGTACAAACTCACCAGTGGGGGCCCCCTGGGGCGCAGGGTCAGTCTCGGCCTGTGGAGCTGTCCAGAGCCGCTGCTGAAGTGTGAGTTCAATACCCAGCCAGGGAGCTTCCCACAGGGAGCAGCAGACCCCTCCCGTCTCCCTGCTGCCCCCTCAGCCGTGTACTTCAGTGGATCCGCCTGTTCTGCTCCCCGCTCTGTCTCTGGGGAGTCCTCTCACCCCTACATACACCTCTGTCCTGCACCCCGATCTTGTGTGCATAAATAAAAATAAATCTCCAAAACAAAAAAAAGCAGAGCAAGCTTGCCAGTGGTCACGGCCCCACCCCTGCGCCTGGCCGGCGTGTCCGGTGTCTCCAGCCGCCGGAGAGGCCCCTGCTCTGTGCGAGCGCGGCTCTCCCGGCAGAGCAGAAGCGCGACGAAGGCTCCGGGTTCTGTCCGTAGCGCCCTCATCGCGCCGCCCAGCTGAACGACAGGCTGGGGGACTCGCCCCCGCAGGAAGCCTTCGGGGCAGCCAGTGCCTGGCGTCACTCCCCCGGCCTTCTGGTCCCCAGCAGACCCGGACAGCCGAGCGCCTGCCCTCCCTCCCGCCGCCGGCGCTGGGGGATGAGCCCCGGGGCCACGGCCCGTCTGCTGGCGGCTCAGGGCCTCTGGTTGGGGCGCCCCAAGCCAGGAGTCTTGGCCGCTGCGCCCCGGGGCGGGTGCTTGCCCCCGGGCCCCCAGACGCCCCCCGCAGCTCTGCCAACCCCCCGGGCCCCCACAGGCCCCCCGCGCCGCCAGACCCTCGGCGTCGCCCTTCCTGCGCGGAGCCTCCCGCGCATCTACCCTGCACCCACCGCCCTGAGCGTCTGCCGTGTCCACACGGCCAGGACGGCTGCTGTAGCCGTGGGCCCTTCCTGGGTGAGCGCCACAGCCCCGCGGCCTGCTGCCGGCTCCCCGGGGTGGGTGCCGAGCGCTCGAGGAGCCGGGACGCGGGGAGGCTTCGGGAGGGCGCCCGGCCCCGGCCTGAGCTGAGGGTGGCGATGGGTCCCCTCGAGGGCCCTCGCACTCCAGCCAGCCCGGGGCAGGCGCCCTGCTCGGGATCCAGGACACGCCGGGGGGGCGGGCTCCAGCGGACGGTGCGCGAGGATGGCTGCGGGCGCCGACGAGGCTGAGGAGCCGGCGGCCTCTGCGGGGCGGGGGCGGGGAGCCAGCCTGCGCCCCGCCCCAGGAGAGGGCTGCGCCAGACCCGCGCCCGCCGGCCGCCAGGGCCCGCACACAGCGGCGTGCGCAGGAGTCCCGGCTGCATCTGCCTGCCGGGACACGACAGCCGGGCCGGGGCGCGTGGGCGACACAGCCCCGCGCCCGCAGACGCCCCCCACCGAGGAGCGCGGGGAGCCCCCTGGTCCCGTCGCGCCGCGGCCCCAGCCTTACCTTCCTCGGCCAGCAGCTCGGTCCGGGCGCAGCCGTCCTGCGTCGCCTCCCCCTTGGCCGGGACTGCCTGCGAGGACGAGAGGGCAGCGTCACCGGCGAGGCCCGCTGGACGGCCAGCCTCGCTTGGGCCGCTCTGGGCTTCGACCTCTGCTGAACACGTTTACAGGGGCGTGGGGAGGACTCGGGGCCTGGAGGGGGTGTTGGGGGCCCCTCCAGTGGGCGCCCCCAGAGCCCCCCGCACGGCTGCGGTCAGAGTGGTGCCCGCGGCGCGAGGGGCAGACGCACGACACGGCCTCTTCACACCACATTGCGGGGCTGGCTCCGGCCACACACGGGAAGGCACCAGAGGTCAGCGACCGGCAGGCCGGGGCCGTGTGGCCAGCGGTGGCGAAGGCCCGAGACCCCAACGGGCTGGGGAAGGCGGGAGAGCCGAGCGGGACAGAAGGCCCCAGGAACCGTCACGCTGGGGAAACACCAGCGGCCGGAGCGGGTAGCCGGTCCACTGGCCGCATGGCCAGGCAGGACGCCCACAGCCCGCGGGGCAGCTGGGCCTCGGCGACGTCTCCGCGGCCGCGACACAGACCCACCCCGGCGCCCCTGCGGCAGGCGTGACCCGGGGGTCAGCCCGGACAGAACCGGACTGGGCTCCCCGGGCAGGGTCAGCCTCAGCCGCAACGCTACCACAGCCCTGCGGCCAGTCCACCCCGGCCGGGGAGCTGCCCACAGGCGCAGCAGACCCCTTGGTCTCCCGCTGCCCCTCAGCAGTAGGTTTCGGTGGCTCTGCCTGTCCTGCTCCCCCCTGCTTTGGCCTGCACCCCGCTGTCTCTGGGGAGTCCCCTCCCGGCTGCACCCCGAGTGCTCCGGGCTCGGCAGCCCCTCTGTGTGGGGGGCGCCCCGACCAGGCTCAGGCACTCTCAGCCTCTGCCAGCAAATGTCGTGCGTCGCGGCGGCCCCCCCCGTGCGCACCCCACTTCGCCCGGCATCGGGTCGGGGTGCAGAGAACACCCCTGGCTGCAGGGCGGCCGCGAGCACAGGGACCCCCCATCGACAGTGCCCGAGGCCTCCCAGGCGGCCCCAGGCGACCCGCCCCAGCAGCGCGACCCCACGAGGCAGCCCCGGCCTGGACTCCGGCGACAAACCCGGGGCAGCCGCGGCCGGGAGGGCGGGGGCCAGGCCCCGGGCCCCACACCCCGAGAGGCTGCTCCCAGCCGGGGCCCAGGCACCCCACGGGCGGCCGCGGGGCATATCCAGCGCGAGAGCCGCGTGTCTCTTTCCTTACAACCTGTGGTCCGCTCCATGTTAGTGCGTGTTTCTGTCACCAGTGTCGGGCGGCCGCTCACGGATTAACACGTGTTCATCTCGTCTCCAGTTTTTCATGCCACGGTGGATTTATTTGGAACTATTAGGAGCTATTTCTTTGATCGTCCTCAGTCTAGAAGCTTCACACATTGTTTTGGTGAAAGCGTAAGGTGTTTTATGAGAGATAGTACAGTTTTTTTAATATCCCGTAGTTCTGAACCTGTGTATTTTACTGAATGCTTCTACCATCCTGCGGTGGCACCGAAAACGGCCGGCCCAAGGGCTGGGAAATCCAAAGGGCGCCGGCACACACAGCGCTTAAGTTTGCGATCAGCTTTTCACTTTACTTTTGCATTAACTCGTTAACTTTCCTTCCGCCGACTTGTCCCCATCGCCAGCCCCAGGGGCCGGGGGACAAGCGAGCCGTCGCCCCGAAACCTAAAGACAAGGCGTGGGCCGCACGGCGGGCTCAGGCCGCCCGAGCTCCTGATCGAAGCGAAGAGAGGCCGCACGGCGGCCGGACGCATGCCAACAGCACTCCCGCAGCGGCCTGGCGCAGGGCAGGTGGCAGAGCCCCGCCGTAAAGACCAAGGCGCCCGCCGCAGCCGGAGTGACTGGGGAGCAGCGGGGACACCGGCCACTGCGTCCTCGCATGACTGACCGCTGAGCCACCTGATGAAACTAACCCCAAAATGCACTGGGTGTGGCCCTGGGCTTCTCTGCCCCGCCCCCGGGGCCTCGGGGCCTGGCCCGGGCGCCCCCGCAGCAGCACCCCTTTCCGAGCCAGCAGCCCAGGCCTGAAAGCTGCCGGGGACCACGGCCACAAGACCCGGGTGAGCCGGCTCCAGGCCACACCCCGCCTGTGAGCCCGCTGCGCAGCAGACACCCAGCCTCCCTGCCGCCAGCCGGGGCCGGGACAGCCGCAGCAGATGCCAGGCGGACCGCAGCTGCCGAGGGGCCCAACCCACCCGACGCCGGGCAGCTGTGCTCCCCGAAGAACGCGCCAGGAAAGGCCGAGGGCCCAGTGCCGCGCGGCCGCCCTGGGGGAGGACAGAGGTGGGGCGCCGCACTGCCCGGCTTCACACTGCGCCACAGCGACAGGACCAGAACCCTGCGGTGCTGACCCCGTAAGGCGGCCCTGCCCACACGGGGCGGGGAGGGGCACGGCGCTGTCCCCAGCGATGCTGGGAACCCAGGAAGCCACGCGGGGTGGGGGGGTCACTTGCTGATGCATAAGAGCCAGTATGGACTGACGGGCCAGAGACGCCCACGACAGAACACAGCGGGGGGATGCCCAGTGCCACCGCCGGGACGTCGACCTTGAGGACGTTTCTGCAGACTCGAGGAGAAACGAGGCGCCGCTGGGACGACCTCAGGCTCAAACGCCCCCATGCAGCACAGGCTCCGAGGTAAGGAGACACCCGCCGCACGAGGGCACGCCACGGACCGTGCAATGGACAAGAGCTTAGCACCTCAAAAAAACACTCACAGATCCAACAACTAAAAAACTAATCAGGGGGTCCCCGGGGTGGCGCAGCGGTTGGGCGCTGCTGTGGAGCTGTCGGCAGCGGTGATGCAAGTTCGGCGCCCGGCCGGGGAGATTCCCACATGGCGCTGCAGACCTCTCCTGCCTCGCCCGCTGCTCCCCTCAGCAGTGTGTTTCTGATCTGCCTGTGCTGCTCCCCGCTCTGTCTCTGGTGAACCTTCTCACCGCCCCACGTCTCAGGCCTGTACCCCAGCTTGTGTGCAAAAATAAATCTTTAAAAAAAAAGCAACAATCAGGGGCCTCCCTGGGGCACAGGGTCAGTCTCAGCCCGTGGAGCTGTCCGCAGCCGCTGCAGTGCGAGTTCGGTCCCCGGCCAGGGAGCTGCCCACAGGGTGCAGCAGCCTCTCCTGTCTCCCCGCTGCCCCCTCTGCAGTGGATTTCAGGGGCAACTCCTGTTCTGTTCCCCACTCTGTCTCTGGGGGTCCCCTCACCCCGCACTCTGGCCTGCACACTGGCTCTCATGCACATAAGCAAATCTCTAGCAAAGGAGTTAACACAAATCTTTAAAACCAAACAGCGGACGGGCAGCGCCTGACCCATCTCCTCTGCTCTCATGCAGCGCGCCCTACGTGTCCCCTCATGCCCCCAAACGTGTGGCACACAAGGCAGGAGGCGCCCGGGGGGAGGCAGTGAGGGGCCGCCGCGCGTGCGGAGACCAGGAGGCCCAGCACCGAGCCCGGCCGGCCGCCGGCACAAGGCCCCGAGGCCGGCAGGAGGCCACAGGCGGGAGCTGGCCCTGCGGAGGGCAGGGAGACGCGGCGCCAGCGCTTCACCCGAGGGGGACGAGCGCCCAGGTGCCAGCCCCGTCGTGAGGGGACGGTCCAGCGTGAACGGAGACCAGAGACACAAGCCGAGGGGACGCAGGGAAAGGGGCGGCACAGGGAGAGGCACGAGGCGAACCTGGGAGAAGGTCCCGGCCACAGAGGGGCGTGTGCGGGCCGAGAACAAGGGCGTTAAAGGCGCGAGAGCCCGACGGGCCAGACGCTCCGCCAGAGCCGGGAAGCAGTGAAGACCGTGCCCGAAGAGAAGACCACAGCGGCAGAAAAAGAGGTTTCAGGAGTCGGCAGAAGGAGCCTGCGGCCCCCCACAGCCCCTCCGCCCTCAGGGCCCATCCCTGGACACAGCGTGGGGCAGGACGGCAGCTTGGGGGCAGTGCTGACACCCAGGAGTGGGCGGGATAAAACACGCTTTCAGCCGCGCTGGGCCCCATGGCTGCTGGGAGCCAACACTGCCCGGGAGCGGGGAGCGCAGGGGACGGGAGCTGGGACCAGCCGCAGCGAGGCCAGGGGCCCGCCCCCCGCAAGGGACACCGGGTGACCGAAAAGTGAGCAACTCCCAACTCCCGAGAAGACAGTCCGTGCGGGACCCCCAGCCCGGCCACGGCCAGGGGGCAGTCCGAGAGCCGCGTGGGGCTGGCCCGGCCGTGTGACCAGTCCCGACTCCGCGCCGGGGACGGCAGAAGCCGGCTGCGCGCCGGCCACCGCGGGCTCAGCCTCGGGCGGTGGCGAGAGAGAGGCGGCCTTTGGGACCTCCCGCGCAGGATTTCATCTTAAACGCGTGCCGGAAAACGAGAACGAGATGCGGACGGAAATGGGGAGCAGCCACCTGGAGGGGCCCGGCACGGCGCCCGGCAGGTGAGGCGACGCAGGCCCGGGCGGAGTGGTCGCGGCCGCGGAGTCAAACCCCGGAGCCCCGCTCAGCCAGAGCCGCCGGGGACGGGCGCATCCCGCGCCGCGGCGGTTCTCCGTGCGGGGCGGCGGAGACCGCCCTTCTGGTCGGGAAAGAGCAGAGACCAGACAAGCAGTTGGGCAAGTTCGGGTCCACGCCGCCGCCGGCCCCGGGCCACGAGGCCCGCGCGAGCGAGGACGAGCGCCCGGAACTGCCGGCGGGGCCCGCGGCAACTCCGAGCGCGCCCGCCCGCCCGCGGGGTCCGGCCCGCGCCCCGGCCGCTCCGGGCGCCGCTGCGGGCGCGCTCGGCCCGGAACCCGGCCCGGCCCGGCCGAGAACTGCTCGGTCACCGTCCCGGACGCGCGAACAAAGGAGCGGCCCGCCCGGGCGCCCGGCCCGCGCCCCGCGCCCGCCCGCCCGCCGCGTCCCGCGCGCGCCGGGCCCGCCGCACCGGCCGGGCCGGGCCGCCCGCAGCCCACAAAGCGCCGCGCCGCGCGGCCCGGCCCGCGGCGGCCCGGCCCGGCCTGAGGCGCGCGGCGACGGGGCGGCGGGTCCGGCCGGCCCGGCCCCGCCGGCCCGCCCCGCCGCCGCGCCCGCCCCGCCGCCCGCCGCCGCCGCCGCCGCCCGCCGGCCGGGCCCGCTCCTCACCTCGGCGTCGGCGGCGGCCATGGCCCGGGCCCGCAGCGTGGCCCCGCCCCGCCCGCGCGCCATCGCCCCGCCCGCGCCTCGCGGCCCGCCGGGCGGAGCCGCGCACTGCGCCTGCGCACGCGCCGCGCCGGCGTGCTCGGCCCCGCGCCAGCGCGCGCGGCCCCGCGGCCCTCGGGGGCGCGCCGGTCCCCGGCTGCGCGCGACGGGCGGCGGCGGGCCCTGAGCTCGACCCTGGACTCGCGCCGGTGCCGTCGGCCCTCGCGGGAGGTGGAACCTGACGCGTCCCGTGCCGTGCCGCGCGGTGATGCGCCCCGGCTGGAGGGGCGCCGCCTGGGCAGGCCTCGCGGGGCCGGAGCCGCGGGGCCCGCGTCCGGGTTCGGCGGCCCGGCCCGGCCGGGAGGGACCCCTCGTTAAGGGGCCCTCTGCTCGGGACGTCGCGGTTAGGAGGGCACCGGCCGGCCCGCCCCCCGAGGCCGTCGGGGACGCAGCCGCTGAGCCACCACGGCCTTGCCGAGCCGCGGGGGGACCGTTCTGGGGCCTGCCCGCCCCCGCAGGGCCGGCATCCCCATCCACCGCGCCCATGGCGCGTTCGCCGCAGGGACCTGTGCGCTGCTTCTGGCGGTGGGGCTCAGCTGCCTCCCTCTCAGTGAAGCCCCCCTCGACCACCTCCGCCGGGCTCTGCACCGTCCCCTCCGCCCATTGTCCCCGCTGGACTTGAGCACAGAAGTCACTAAAGGAGTCTTTCGTGCCCCTGCAGCGCACGGCTGAGGCGTGGAGGGGCTCATTCCCCAGGCCCCGTGCCAGCGAGGGGTGCTCGGGGACAGCCCTCCTGCCCGGCCTTGTCCTCGCCCACCTCTGCAAGAGGCCTTCAAGCCGCCCAGTGGCAGGAGGCAGAGCTGGCGCCGGAGCCCAGGCCAGCAGCCTGTCCACGGCAAGCCGCTGAGGGCCCCGGCGCCTCTCCCCGTCCCGCAGTGGTGGGATCTGAGCGGGCTGCCTGGAGGTGTTTCCAGCTGCCGGGGGGCTGGGGGGCCGCGCAAGGGACACGATCGGCTTCCCGACCTGTCCCCTGTGCTGGAGCCGCTGGGAGCCGCGGCAGCTGGACCAGCCTTCCAGGCCGGGGGGTCCGGCGCAGGGACAGCAACGCAACCGCCAGGTGCCCCTCCCCGGACCACACCTACAGGAGCTGAGCTGTCCCGGTGGGGCGACCCCTTCCTCGCCCACCCGCTCGTCACAGGGGAGGGGATGGGCGCCTAGCAGGGGCCCTTCAGCAAACCGCAGGGCGGGTCGGGACGTGAGCCCAAGCCCCGCAGCCCACCTCCAGCTCTGCCAGCCGCACCGCCAGGACGAGGGCCGGGCCTCCCGGGCCTGGGCAGTGCGCCGGCCGCCTTGAGCGCCATCGCCCAGCGGGCTCCCTCTGCTGGTGAGGTCCCGGGCCCTGGACACACTCCAGCGAGGTGTGTGGGGGGTGGGTGTGGACGTGCCCAGTGGGTGGAGAGCAGCAGGGCAGGGGGCGCGGCGGGAGGGTCGGGCCCCAGCCCTGCGGCCACAGGCTGCGGAGCCCTGGCGGTGTCAGGGAACCCTGTGTGTTGACAGGGGCCCGCCTCCCGCACGCCTCCCGCACGCCCAAGGGCCTCCTCACTGTAGCTCTGGTCCTGGGTGTGAGGGGGCCGTTTAACACCCACCCACCTGGAGAGGGAGCCGAGGCAGGGCAGGGCCAAGAGAGGCCTGGGCAGGAGGAGGGCTCCGAGGCGGGCCTGTGCCTGGCTCTACAAAGGAAGCACTTTATTCACAGACGGGTCTCCACCCTGGGCGGGGTGTGGGCGCCTCGGGGCACCCGGGAGGCTGTCTGGGGCTGGCGGGGCTCCCTGCAGCGGCGGGTCCTGAGTGGGCCGGGCCAGGCTGGAGCAAAGGCACAAGGCCCTGGGCGCCCAGGCCCAGGGCAGGGCCAGCCGGCCCGGACAGGCAGCACCGGTCAGCTCCCGGGTGTCGGGCCGGGGTCAGCACCACGGCAGCTCTGCTCGTAGGATGGGGGGGCCTCTGTGGAGAGAGAGCCAGGTCCACACGGGCCAGGTGGCAGCCCCTGCCAGCCCCAGGCCCGCCACTCACCACAGGGGTAGCCCCACGAGCTGTACTCAGGGGGGAGAATCAAGGTGCTGGTTAGCACAGGTCCCCCAGAGCCCTCTGCGAAGTAGGGGACGGTGGCACCTGCAGAGATGCAGAGGGGAGGGGGGAGGGCGCGGGGGGTGGGGCTACCATCCTGAGGACGGGGGCCAGAGGCGCCAGGCACTGAGTGCCAGGCTGCAGCTGGTGGCTGCTGCTGTGGGTGGGTCTTGGGGAGGGAGACGGGGTCTGTGAAGTGAGGACCCGCAGCCTCGGCCTCGGCCTCCTCCTGGGGTGGTGCTGAGGGCACCAGCTGGGACGGGCCTGGGAGAGGGAGCCCCAGGTCCGGTGGGACGTGGTTCACCGCAATGTTGCCAATGAAGACCGGGAGAGTCACGGAGGCCTCGGGCACCTTCAGGGAGACCTGGAGAGGGCGGAAGGTGAGGGCCAGGCCACCGCAGCCCTGCCCGGCCCACCCAGCCCGCCCGCACCTGCAGGAAGTAGTCCACGTGGATGAGGCTGCAGCCGGGCAGGGCCGACTGGGGCAGGGCGGGCACCAGCACCTGCTCCTGCCACCGTGCCTGCCTCCAGGCCTTTGCACCCGCGCCCGCCGCCTCCGCCACCGTCCGCACGTCATAGATCCAGCGCTTGGCCTTGTAGGACACTTTCTGGGGAAGGGTCAGCCTGTGAGCAGTGGGCCCCCTCCCCGCCTCCAGGGCTGTGGGGGCAGCCCGGGCAGCCAGAGGAGCGCCGACCTGCAACAGACTGGCCACCACAGGGCTGGTGTCCTTGCCCGACTGGTTCTCGATGTCCACCTGCAGCCGCAGCACCTGCCCCACCACGTAGCCGCGGAGGTCAGTGCTAGCCGTGAGGACCACGCTGCCGGTCTTCAGCAGTTTGTACGAGAACTTCTTGGTGGTGGACGCCACGCTGGGTTGCTGGGTCAGGGTGGCCGGTCTGAGCCCACTGGAAGGCCAGGTCCCCCCACAAGCCTGCCCCGCCCCCTGCCTGGCTCCGCCCCACCCTCCCAGGCTCCTCGGCCCCGCCCACCCTGGCCCTGCCCCCACCCACCAGGCTCCTCAGCCCCACCCCCGGCCCCGCCCCACCCTGGCCCCGCCCACCTCGATGTCAGGGATGCCATTCAGATTCAGGGGACTGAGGACGTAGAAAGGGAGGCTGCACTGGCGGTCCTTGCAGAAGCGTGGGGTGTCGATGGCGGCCCGCAGCTGGTACACTATCCTCCCGAACGGGCCCTCGAAGGACGTGGGCACCGTGGCTGCAGAAAGAGCAGGCCCTGGCACCGACTGTCCCACCCCCCCACCCCTGCCCCGGCCAGGCTGGTCGCTCACCAGGAAGCAGGAACTGGAAGGGGAAGCTGTGCTCTCCGGCAGGCAGGCTCCCTGTGGGGACAGGAGGGTGTGGGGGCAGGCCCAAGCCAGCCCGGGGCCTCCAGCTGCGCAGCCGCGTGGGATGGCGCGGGGCCCCTCAGCCACGCAGCCGTCAGGTCCACAGCCTGGGGGGCAGTCCAGGGACTCAGGAGGCACGTGGGACCAGCCCCGGCCAGCACCACCACGTGGGCTCCAGCGGGCAGTGCCCGACTCACCCTTGTCGGCCAGCGACAGAGAGCTGTTGGCGTAGCTCTCCTCTGCCACCCACGCTGAGTCGTTGGCCTTGCCCGAGACCCTGCAGGAACCCGTGCAGCTCACGCGGATGGCTGGGGGGCAGAGCACGTGTGAGTCCAGCTCGGTGCTCAACGGGCCCTCCCTGGCCTGCACGGGAATGCAGGCCAGGCTAGCGCACCTGGGGGCCAGGCAGCCCCACCCACTGGGCCCTGGGGAGGCCAGCAGGGTTCCCTGCCCATCCCCCACCTTAGGTACTGCCGGGCAGCCAGGGTGGTGAGGCACTGTCCAGCACAGGAGGCCCCGGCGGTCACCCAGAGACTGCCGGGCAGGCCCCACTTGGTGGCCTGGGTCCCAGACGCCCTGGGAGCAGCAGCCCCGGGAAGCCCCCTCCCTGCAGGCGGTGCTCGACCTCACGGCTGCCTCCAGGGTCAGTTAGGCAGGCGGCCTCCTCCAGGAAGCTAACTGCTGACCTCCGGCTGCAGGAATGCGGGCAGACCGGTGCCCAACAGCCTGGCCCAGAGGGTGGGGCACGGCCCGAGGTCCAGCCTCGGGCACTGGGAGGCCCAGGTCCGCAGTCCCGAAGGTAAGCATACAGCCGGAGAGCGGCGGCTGGACAGCAGGGAGCACAGCAGGCAGGGGTGGGGGCAGCGAGGGGTGCCCAGCAGGCCCCACCCCTCCCCCAGTGGGGCGCTCAAGGCTACAGACTTCCTGCAGGCCTCCTCTTCCGCCACCTGACGGCCAGACAAGGGACACAGACCAGGACCCAGCCCCTCTTGCCGCCCTGGCTGGCGCAGGAAGCCATCACCCCAGCCCGGGCTGCTGGAGTCCTTGTTCCCTCCCCACAGTGGCCGCCTCCGTGCCCATCAGCCTCACCACCCCAATCCCAGCGACCCTCTCGTCCATGTCCCCTCTGTCGTCCCCTCTCGGGCCGGCCTATGGCTGTTTCCACCCTGGACGTCGGGGACAGCAGGGGCGTTCCCACAGACCGACGCAGGGCGGGGGTGCTGCCCGGCCACAGGCCGGCAGGGAGAGCCCCAGCGGGCTGCTGAGACCGCCGGGGCGACGGAGTGTGCAGAGGGGGCAGGGGTCCCACCCTGGCCTGCCAGGGGCCAGCCGAGTGAGGTCAGTGACCGGGAGGAGGGCACAGGTGGCTGCCGCCTCCGTCTGAACCGCTCAGCCACCAAAACGATGGCCAAACGTGCAAAACAATGCGGCCTTGTCAAGCCCCTCAGTTCAGGGGGGACTGGTTACTCGGGGTGACTTTTATGTGGCAGCAGGAGACGGGCAGGTGGCGCCCCTCACCGGGACCAGGGAAACTCAGGGGCTTACCCCATCACAGGCTGGCGACCCACATGATGTGGGGGAGAGGAAGCGAAGGGCTCTCCACCTGGTCGGTCAGTGAGTCTGGAGCTGGGGGGAGCCACAAGCACCTCCGGGGACCCCAGCCCTTAGTCTCGCCCTTTGTCTGTGACAGCCTCAGGGCCCAGCCTGGGGGCCAGGGCAGGCGCCACAGTCGCCACCTGGCCCCGAGCAGCAGCCGCAGAAAACCAGCTTTGGTGGACCCTGGGGCTGCCCCGGACAGACCCACACTCTGTGGCCCCCGAGGCCCCAGGGGCCGCACTCCTGCCTCAAAGTCAGACCCGACCCCTCCTCTGCAGGGGTTCCCCCTTCCCCTACAGGATCTGCTCTGGGGACCAGCACTGCAGGGCACAGGGCAGGGTGTTCTGGCAAAGGAGTTAAACTAAGAAAAGCATTGGGGTGCACAGGGAGACGGGTCCTGAAGAGGCAGGGACCCATCTTCGGGGCTCGGGGGGCTCCAGCCCCAAGAAAGGAGACTTCTGGACCTCCCCTCTGGAGCCAGCACAGAGGCGTCCAGAGGAAGCCGGCAGCTGTGACCTGGGCTGAGCACCCCAAGGTGGAGAAGAGCAACCTGCAGGGACGTGGACACAGCCTGGACTGAGAGGCTGGGATCCAGCCACGATCACGCACCCTCTGTCCAGCGCACCTGAGGGCCCAGGTGGTGGGTGAAGTCCCAGCCCGGGCCTGGACACACCTCGGCCCTAGCAGGGCTGTGTCAGCAACCCAGTCCCTAAATTCCAGCATCAGCAGAGGGGCGGCCAGAGGAACGGGGTCAGCTGCAGATGCCCACCAGGCCAGGTCTGGGGAATAAGGGCAAGCCGCAGGCTGGGGGTAAGCAGTGCCCAGTGGACTCCGCTGGACACATGTTCTGTGTGTAAAGACACAGGACCTGCAGCAGGAGCCTGGGTTTGCAGCAAAGAAAGCCCGTGGGCCGGGCTCCAGGTGAGGCCCAGCAGGTGGTGGGGCCCCGGAAACCGAGGGGGAGGCCGAGGCCTGCAAGCGTCCAGGTCAGAGTGGCCGCCGTAGGTGGACCGCCACTAGACTCCCGCCCCAGGCCGCAGGCCAAGAGGGCAGATGCGGAGGGCATGGGCCGCCCGGGCCTCCCCGCTCCGCCCCACCGCGCGCCGACCCCGCCCCAGCCTCCGGGCAGCCAGGGGCCCGGGCGGTGCCCGACGCGCGCTGCGGGCGGCGGGGGTACGCAGGGGGGCGCCCCAGCCGCGCGTGTGCCAGGCCAGCGCCCGGCGCGGTGCCGCGGCCGCTCCCGGGAGCCCGCCCCGCCGCAGGTGCGAGTCAGCACCTGGGCCCGCGCGCCGCCCTCCCGCCGGGGACCCCGCGCCCACCTCGGAAGGGCAGCGGCGCCCCCAGGCGCACGCACACAGCCCCCGCCAGCGGCTCCCCCGGGCCGTAGACGACGCGCCCGTGGCTCAGGCGGATCTCGAAGAGCTGCACCCGCCCCATGCCGCGCCCTGGCCGGGCGGACGCGCACTGAGCCCGCAGCCGGCGGGCAGAACTCGCTGCCCGCCCCGCCCCGCCGCCCTCGCCCAATCCCCGCCCTCCTCAGCCACCCGGCCCCGCCCGGCCGCCCGCTCTCGCCCAATCCCCGCCGGCTCCGACCGACCGCTCTCGCCCAATCCCCGCCCGCTCCGGCGGCCCACCCTCGCCCAATCCCCGCCCGTTCCGGCGGCCCCGCCCCCTGCGGATCCCCAATCCCTGGCAGCCCCGCCCACCTCCCGCCCTCAGCCAATTCCAGCCCGCTCCGGCCCGGCCCGCCCCGCCCCTGAGGTCCTCCCCCAATCTCCGGTCGCCCCACCCGAGGCGGTGCCCCAACCCCGGCCCCGCCCCCACGCAGCACCTGCCCCGCGCCCGCAAGGGGCGTGGCCCGCCCACCTGCCAGGGGTTGGGGTTCGGGCCGCGGGAGGGCCAGCGGCAGGGCTTAGAGGGCGTCGGTGCAGCGCGCACATGGGGGCGGCTCCGCGCGGGGAGACCGCACAGGCGGGGAGCGCGGCGCCGGGGCCTGGGGCGGAGGAAGCCAGGCCCTGCAGTCTGAGCTGCCCGCTGGGCGCCGAGTGAACGCCGCTCCTCTGGGCACGAGCTGGGGATAGATGGAGGACTCAAATTAGACCCTGGTGGTGACTCAAGTCAGGGCGCTAACGGAGTTAAGAGTTGGGGTACTTGGGCCTCCCCGGTGGCGCAGCGGTTGGGCGCTGCGCTGTGGAGCTGTCGGCAGCAGCGACGCGAGTTCGACGCCCGGCCGGGGAGATTACCACCCGGCACTGCAGACCTCTCCCGCCTCGCCCGCTGCTCCCCTCAGCAGTGTGTTTCCGTCGATCCGCCTGTTCTGCTCCCCACTCTGTCTCTGGTGAACCCTCTCGCCGCCCCACACCTCCGGCCTGTACCCCAGCTTGCATGCGTAAATAAATAAATCTTTAAAAAAAAGTTGGGGTACCACCCGCAAGAACAATCCAGCCAAAGGAGAGAGGACAGGCAGGGGAAGGGCACCAGGGCAAGGCGCGGAGCAGCCCGCCCACCACCCACCGGCAGCCTCGGGGTCCAGCGCCCAGAGGGCCGTGGCTGGCCGCCTGCTGCGCTCCTGCGCACACCCTGCGGATGGCGGGCTCCTGCAGAGGGCGGGCAGGGCGCCCACAGGAAGGGCATGATAGACAGGCAGCGGCCCTGGGGCAGAACGAGGAGGGATGAGGAGGCAGTTGCCTGCTGCTGAGATGGAGTGGGCTGAGGACAGAGCAGGAGGCCTTGACCCACCTCTGGGGCCAGCATGGATGGACGCACCGGGCTTGGAGGTGGGTGCCCTCCTGGCTGCTTATGGCCACTTCCAGGCCATTTCGCCGCTCAGCCTGAAAGCTGCCAAATTCCACCCTCGTTTGTTCGGAACAGCACCCTCCGCTGCTGCCATATTCAAGGCCCAGGTCAGGCCTGTGCATTTTTTAAAACGATTTATTTATCTCTGCATTCAAGAGCTGGGGTGCAGGCCAGAGGTGCGGGGGTGAGCGGGTTCACCTGCGACAGAGCGAGGAGCAGAGCAGGTGCATTCACTGAAACGCACTGCTGAGGGGAGCAGCAGCGGGAGAGGAGGGGTCTGCTGTGCTCTATGGGTCAGCTCCCTGGCCGGGCATCAAACTCACGCCGCAGTGGCCGCTGATAGCTTGATAGCACTGAGACTTTCACCCCTTGCACCACCAGGGAGTTCCAGGCCTATGCATTTCTCGGTGGCCTCAGCTCCTGGTTCTGTCGGTCTCTCCAATGCCTCTCTCACAAGAATGCTTAGCGACTTCAGAATCCTTCCAACCTCCTGCCTCTGTCTCAGAACATCCCCAGGGCTTGTTTAAGTTCCGTGCAGTGAGGGACAGACGGGGACGGTTGCCCTGGAAGAACAGCCTGGTGCCGCAGTGCCCAAGCAGAGGGGCTGGCCCACCCTGCGGGGTTCGTGGGCAGCACTGGAGCTGGCTAGAGCAGAAGGTGAGCGGGGCCTGACCTGGAGTCATTACTAGGGTCACCCTGGGGAGGAAGGGGGGGGTCAGGGTGGGCTTGGGGTTGGAGAGTTTGAGTGACCTCAGTGCCGGGCGACATGGGCGGCCTAAGCAGGGCAGGACCTGGGCCTGCAGTGTTTCGGGAGGGGCGTGGATAAGCGGCTGGGGCTCGGACTCGGGACCAGCTGGTTTGGCTGTCGAAGGGGAGGTTGCCGCCTCGGAGCCAGCTTGTCCTCGAGCGCAGCCTCGCCCTAGCCAGGCGGCCGCTAGACGTGAAAGCGTCGTAAAGCAAGAAGGTCAGGACACCCCCCGCTCCCGTTTCCACGTCCCCTGCCCTCCAAGAGCCCGGGGGTCTGCATCCCACAGCCCCTGGCGCGCGGCCCAGGAGAGGGTCTTCTCGAGGACCGTGGCGCACTTTGTCTGAGGTGAGCTGTGCCTCCTACAGAGAAACCCCGGACCTGCCTGAACTGAAGTGGGTGGGGAGGGAAAGAAAGCACCTCCAGGCCCGGCCGCTGTGCAGGCAAGCAGCAGGCGGAGACTGACTCGGCCCCTCTGGAGAGGAACAGGGTCCAGGACAGCGGAGGGGCTCCGGGGAGCACCCAAGAACTGCCCAGAGCAGGGAGGAGACCCTGCGGGTGCAGACAGCCCTGGCCAGGAGCAGGGACAGACGCCGCGAGGCCCGGCACTCGCCTCCTCCCTGGAAGGGGCGTGTTCAGCCATCCTGCGCTCCCCTGGACGATGGGAGTTTGGGGTGACTTACCACATGTCAGCAGGAAGCCAAAACACTCGTCATCACCACCAACCGCAGCCCCCCACCTCCGCCCATAAATCTCTGTTCCCCCCACCCCTCTAGCTCGCTCCCTGGAGCGCCCTAACACCAACCGTCCTGCGGATCCTGCCCCTCAGCATCCTCGCCTCTCCCCCTCCAGCTCCACGCCACAGGCAGGCACGCAGATGGCCTGCGGCTGCCCCCACTGCCGAGCGCCGGCACCTCCCGGCCTCCCTGGTGCCCACTGCACAGGGCACCTGCCTGCCTCCTTGCCTTGCCAGCGGCGTCCTTCTCCTGCTGCACACTGGTCGGCCGGGGCTGGCACGGCCCCTCGCGCCCTGGGCCCGAGCTAGTCCCTCCTCCTGTCTCCAAAGACCTGGTTCTGTTTAACTGGGAAAGTAGAGCGCTCTGGGCAGGGCAGAGAGAGCCCCCGGTTCCCACACCACGCCCCCCCCCTCCGCGATCCCTGCGGGGCCTCGTTGGGCCTCGTCAAAGCCCGCTCCCGCCTGCCCCACTGTGGGGCGCTCTCCTCTCGCTCCCGCATCACCCGCGACCCCTCCGTGGGACCCTTCCAACTGGGTCCCCTCCCACTCCAAAGCCGACCCTCTCTCCACTATGCCTCTGCGCCTGGCTCAGCTCCGTTTCTCCGCTCCGATTTTCAGCAAAAAACGTCTCAGCGTTGCCTGTCTCCGGTCCCCAGTTTCTTCCCTGCCCTCTGCCCCACAGTGCCCGCTGCCGCGCGCCGTGGCCCCGTCGGGCCCGGCGTCTCTGCCACTCACCCGGCAGCACCCACCAGCGGAGGCCGCCGGCCACTCCTGGCCCTGCCTAAGCCGGGAGTACCGGGCTCCGTCTGCGACGGCTCCTTCCCTCCATCCGCGCGTCCTTCATCCACGCCAAGGCTCCCAGCACCACAGACGGGTGACCGGGCCACACGCGCCCCGGGCCGCCAGCCCGACTCTGCTCGCCCGCCCGCCGTCCTGGGACCGCGACAGGCAGGTGGGCGAAGTCCCTAGTCCCGGTGGCCCTTCACTGCAGTCTGGCGGCCACTGCGGCCAACACCCGGCAAATGCGAGCTGCGCTCCCGGAGCGAGGCCCGCGCGCCCACCCGCGGCCCGGCCCCGGCGGCGGGGCGCTCACCCGGGCTGCCCGGCCCCTCCCCACCACGCGCGGGCCTCGCGCGGGCCGTTTGGGCGGGTGGACAGCGAGTCCGGGCGCGGCCGGCGGGCGGCGGCCTGGAGCCGGCCGGGCGCTGGGCCTCAGCCCCGACGGCCGCGCACAAAGCTTCCCGCGAAACTGACGTTGCGCGGCGGCCGCGCAGGCCCCGCCCCGCCCCGCCCCGCGCCCGCGCTCGCGCCCCAGTGCGCCGGCGCGCTTGCCCTCTTCCCATTGGCGGCCGCGCGGCGGCGCGCAGCGGCCGGCGTAGAGCGCGGCTCGCGATTGGTCAGGCGGCGGCGGGGTGTGTCCGCGCCGCGCCCCTCCCTCGGCTCCGCTCGTGGAGGAGCGCGCGGCGGCGGCGGCGGCGGCGGCGGCGGCGGCGCGTGGCAGGTCGGCGGGCGCGCGGCGGCGGCGGCGGCGGCGGCGGCGGCGGCGGCCCGATCCCGGCCCAGCCTCGTCCCGCCCGGGGCCCGCCCGGCCCGACCCCGGCCCGCCCGCCCGGCGCGCCGCGGCCCCGCCCGCCCGCCGCCCGGCCCTCCGGAGGGAGCGGCGCCGCGGGCCGAGAGCGCAGGCCCGGCCATGACCGACTTCAAATTGGGCATCGTGCGGCTCGGCCGGGTGGCCGGGAAGGTGAGCGGCGCGAGCGGGGCCGGGGCCGGGCGGGGGCGGGGGCGGGGGCGCGGGCCCGGCCGGCAGGAGCGCGGGGCCGGGCCGGGGCCGGGGCCGGAGCGCGGGAGAGAGGCCCGAGCGCGGGGCCGGGGCCAGAGGGGGGCCGGGGCCAGGGCGCCGGCGGCCGGCGCGCAGCGCGCGCCGGGGGCAGGGGCCGGGAGGGGCAGCCCGCCGCCGCTGTCCCTGGGAGCCCCTCCAAGATGCAGGGCCGACCCGTGGGTGCCCACCGTGTGCCCGGTGGGGCTTGGGCGGGTCTCGGGCTGCCAAGCGCGGCCGTCTCTGGTCGGGCCTCAGTGGGCCGGCCGGCGCAGCCCTCTCGTCTTCTCTGCTTGGCTCCCTTACCTGGGCTCACCTTCTGCGTGCGGGAGGCAGGGGCTTCCTGGCACCTGTGGGCATTGAGGCTTGGCTGTTTCCAGGAGCCGGCCGTGCAGCTGCACCAGCCACGGACCTTACCCTGGACGGGAACCCTGTTCCCACCCCCAGCAGCCGAAGCTTCTGGTGGGAGACAGCAGAGGCAGTCAGATGAAGGTAAAGCCGGTTCAGGCCCTAGAAAGTAGCTTCCCAGCAGTGCAAACGGTCCGTCCTGGGGACCGTTTCCTGCCCGCAGGCGAGAGGGACGGCTCCCTGAGCAGGGAAGGGTGGGTTCCCTGACTCGAGGCCCCTCGGCGGTCGGCTGCGTCAGTACCAGCCCCCCCAGCCCCCCGCCCTTCTCAGGTAGGCAGCTCAGGGGACGGTCCCGCGGCCAGCCCTCGATGGCGCGCTCTGGCTGGAGCCCCTGCCTCTCTGCTTGGGCCTCACTGCCTGGGGCACGGCCCCGGCGCGGTGGCGCCTGTGGGGTGCGTGGTGCTGGCGTTCCCGAGTGGGGCAGCCTCCGCGGGTCTCCCCTCAGGGGTCTGCCTGCGCCGCCCCCCCCCCCCCCCGGCTGCAGGGCCCTGGCGGCTGTGGGTCTGCCGCCTCGAGGTGACGTCCTGAAACGTGCTTGATTTCCAGACCAAGTACACCCTGATCGACGAGCAGGACATCCCCCTGGTGGAGGGCTACTCCTTCGAGGTAAGGGCCCGGCCTCGAGCTGCCGCGCGGGCTGGGGCGGGGTCTGCCTCGCTGGGCCCACCGCATGGCAGCCGCTCCCGGAAAGCGGAGTCAGTCTCGCTTGGGCCCGGGTCCTCTCAGACGGTGCCGGTCCTGAGGGTCGTGTCCGCCGCTCGCCTGCCGGTGGTCACGCGTCTTCCCGGGAGCCGGCCCTGCCCGCAGCACACAGGCCCCCGGGCCGCCCTGGGCGCCTGCTGCTGCACCTCGGCCCGTGGGGCCAGCTCCCACCGGCGGGGCAGGGCCCCCATCCAAGCGCTGCCACGCGTGAGGGGGCGCCTGCTCCGTGCGGGATGCTCGTGGCCCACGCTGGTGTCGGGGCCCTGGGAAGCTGGCGTCTGCCCCGCCCTGCTGCGTCCCCGACCCCCGAGAGGGCTGGGGGCTGTTGAGAGCCGTCCCACCCGTCTCCCCGCAGGCCCGGATGGAAGTGGACGCCGACGGAAACGGTGCGAAGATATTCGCGTACGCCTTTGACAAGAACCGGGGACGGGGGTCGGGACGGCTCCTCCACGAGCTGCTGTGGTGGGTACCCTCCCGCGGCCCGGCCCCCAGGCCCTCGTGCACAGGAGCCCTCCCGAGTGTCCTGGTCACCTCTGACCCAGAGGCAGCGGTGCGGCCGCCTCACCTGGGGCACCTGCCCCCCGCAGGCCACAGCAAGCACCGTGGGCGGGTCCCGCTCCCGGGCCTCCAGCCGGCCCCTGGCCTCTAGCCGTGCTCGGGACCAAGTGGCCACTGCTGTCCCACGGGAGCTGCAGACCTCGGGCCCCTGCATGGCTGCCCTCCTGGGGCGGTCCGGGGCGCCAGCTGCAGTGTGGTCTGTTTCCAGGGAGCGGCACCGGGGGGGCATCGCGCCCGGCTTCCAGGTGGTGCACCTCAACGCCGTGACCGTGGACAATCGCCTGGACAACCTGCAGCTGGTGCCCTGGGGCTGGCGGCCTGGGGCCGAGGAGACGCCCAGCAAGCAGAGGTGGGTCGGGGCCGCTGGCCCAGCGGCCGCCATGTCCTGCTCTGCATCCTGGTGCTCCAGGGTTGGGGCGCGCGGCCCCCCAGCAGGGCCTCCTTGTGGACGGGTCAGGTCCCGGCCCTCTGGGGCTGCTCTTCTGACGACAGGCTCAGGGGACTCTGCAGCCGATGGTCTCTGTTGGCCACGCGCCCCCCCCCGCGGTCCTTGGGCCCAGCCCTCGGCCACGTGTGGCCTGAACAGCCCCGGGCGGCCCTCTGGCAGCTGGGCCCTCACAGGCAGGGGCTCCGCAGAGGCGGCCGCCGACGTCCAGGCTGTGGGGGCTCCTGATGGCTGCCAGAGCGCCCGAGCCTTCCCTCAGGCGTCCATAGGGACAAGCCTCACGCCGACGCGCCGCGTCTGAGACCCAGTTGGGGTGTTCGCACTTGCGCCCCGCCACCCGCCCGGCTACCCCGCGCCGGCCTCCTCCGGGCCCCCAGGGCTCCACAGGCCTGCGGGTCTGCTCTGTCCAGCACCACCCGCCCGGCTCCCTCCCGCCAGGGCTGACCCCGGCCCCTGCGTGTGGGCCCTGCTCCGTGTGCGCTGGCCGCCCTCCAAGGGAGCCTGCCCGCCTCTGGCTGCCGTGGACACCAGGTCTGTCTGCGCAGCTGCCGCCCTCCTGCCTGGGCAGCGCCCCTCCCAACCCTCTCCTGGTCCTCCTCTCCACCGCTCGCCTGGCACTGTGGTCCGACCTCTCGGCCCTGACGACGGGTGATGTCGAGTGTGTTCCACGTGCTGATTGGTCCCTCGACGAGCTCTGGCGCCAGTCCCCCCCCACCTTGTGCATCCCAAGCCGGCGCTTTGGGTGTTGCGTCCCTGCGATCCTCGTGTGTCCTCGGTGTCCCCTCGTCAGGCCCGTGGTTGGCGACGGCCCCCACTGCGGCTCGCCCTTCCCCCGGCTCGTGCCTTGCTGCGGACCCACCTTGCCACTGCCCTTGCCCCTGGCCTGGGGGCTGGGCGGGAGGCCCTCAGCAGCCCCTGCCAGCCCTGCCCTGCCCGTGCCGCGTCAGGGCTCATGGCCGGGGCCTCCTGAGGTCTGTCTCGTGAACGCGGGAGGGGGACACTCTCGGTCGTCTTCTAAGCCCGGGGAGTGCTGACGGGAGTAGGCAGCGTGGGAACCCGGTCTCTGCGCCATTGTGGGGTGCAGACGGCCCCACGTGGACCCCAGTCCTTGGCACCTCTGGCAGGAAGCCGCCAGCCGCCTTGGGGCATCTGTGTGCCCACGGCGCAGCCCCAGCCCCACCGCATGCGCCCCTCCAGCCACGCGTCCCCTTCTGATACCCAGCCCTTCAGGCCGGCTCCTGGTAGCTGGCAAGGCCCAAAGACCCGGCCCCTCGGTTCCAGTGCCCTGGCAGGCGGGGCCCTGAGCTCGGCACCGGGCACCCCACACCCGTGGCAGGGTCGGGGGCTCCCGGTGCTGGAGGGGCAGTGGGGGGGCGGGGTGGCCTCCAAGCAGGCCGCTGATGCCCTGCGCCCCCAGGGAGCAGAGCCTGTACTGGCTGGCGATCCAGCAGCTCCCCATGGACCCCATGGAGGAGCAGTTCCCCGTCCTGAGCGTGACGCGCTACTACAACGCCAACGGGGACGTGGTGGAGGAGGAGGAGAGCGCCTGCACCTACTACGAGTGCCGCTACCCGCCCTGCTCCGCCATCGAGAAGCAGGTGCGCCCCCAGCCTCTCCCCCGCGGCCCTCGCCCGGCCCCAGCCGGCCCCGGCACGGCCTGAGCCAGTGTCCGTCCTGCAGCTCCGGGAGTTCAGCATCTGCGGGCGCTGCCAGGTGGCCCGGTACTGCGGCTCCCAGTGCCAGCAGAAGGACTGGCCGGCGCACAAGAAGCACTGTCGCGAGAAGAGGCGCGCCTGCCCGCAGGAGCCGGAGCCGGAGCGGTGACGCCCCAGCGGCCGAGGGCAGAGCGGACAGCGGGCTCCGGGACACCACTCCTTATTTATATGTTAATATGTTTGTAAACTCGTGTACAGTTTTTTGGGGGGACATGTGGGTGGGCTAGAAACGACCAAGAGAATCGTTTGCTGTGGCACTCGCGGCCGAGGCGGCCGGGTCCTGTGGCGGGGCTCTGGGCAGCTACACGGCCGGCCCCGGCGTGGCCTGGGGCCAGAGTAAAGGGCGGACTTAGCTGGCGTCGCGGCCACCTACTGTCTTCACCTTCCTGGGGTCGTCGCTGAGCGGAGGGGTGGTGGCGCACAGTCCTCGTCCTGGCAGGTGCCCAGCGGCTGGCCCCTGCCTGTGGCCGTAGGGTTCTCGCGGCAGCCCGCCGGTTCTGCAGAGGCCCCGGCTGCAGATGGGAGCCACTCCCTGTCCACTGCTGGCCATGGGCCGGGACAGCCGCCCCTGCTGAGGACCCGGCAGCATCTGCGGAGCGGCCTTGGGGAGGTGGCGGCTGCGCTGTGGGGCCTGCTGTGAGGCTCTGGCCCAGCGGAGGTTCCTGGAGCAGGATGTCCGGCCAGCCTGCACGGCCGTGTCCCGGCCGTCCCTGGCCCGAGGGGCCCCACCGACTGCCACCTCCGCGGTTGCGTGTTCCGGATGCTGCCCGCCGAGCAGAGCCACGCTGAGGCGCCCTGTGGCCGTGGAGCCCTGCAGGCACTGCCCGGGGCAGGGCTGGGCTGGGAGGCAGTGGCGGCTTGCAGGACGTGGCCCCTGTGGCCAGCTCTGCGTGGGTTTTCCAGGCCAGGCACTTGGGCACGTCCACGTGGTCTGCTCTGGCCCTAGACAGAGCGGGAGGGGCGCAGGGCTGGGCGGCGGGGCCCATGGGGAGCTGGCTGGAGCCCTGGGCCATTCCAGGACGGTGACGCTCCTGCTCCAGGCTGGTGTGGCCGGGACGGCCTGCCGGGCTGGGGGGCGCGCTGGTGACCAGCTTCAGAGACTTGGGACGAAGGGACACCAGGCAGGCTGTGGGTTTACCTGTGTCTTTTGGGGCCCCTCCAGGAGGCCGTCCAGCCTGTGCGCCCTGAGCCCACCATGCGAGCCGTGGTCACCCTTCCTCGAGAAAGGAGCTGGGTGCTTGGGGGCGAGGCCCAGCCATGCCTGACTTGGCCGTGTGTGCAGGGCCCTGTGGCTCCTGGCCCGGCCGGGACCGACACCACCGTAGAGTGCCCGCTGGGGGCAGAGGCGGCCGCTTGCCCCCACAGACTGAGATGCAGGCGACCTGGCCCCAGCACGCTCGATGCCCGTCTGGCGGGGCAGGGAGCCCGCTTGGCCTGTGCCTCCTGGGGCACGGGGACTCAGCCCTTCCTGGCGCAGGGGCCCCAACTGCCTCTCAGGTCGGCCTGCGTGGCCGGCCAGGGTCTCGGCCTCCACGAGTCCAGCAACAGCCATGAGAAGGCCTCCTTGCCTGGTGGCTGAAACGTGTGTTTGGGGGGAAGGCCAGACACCTCTGCCCCTGGAGGCCTCCTCTGGGGCAGCCTCAGCTGTGTCCACGCTGCCTTCTCTGGGCCTGCCCAACAGGCCAACGCCCCGGCCGCGGCCCCATCGGGTGGGTCCGGCCACCTGGGGACCTCCCCGTGCCTCTCCCTCTGCTGTCTTCACGGGGCCCCTGGGGCCACGACGTCCGAAACGTGCCTTCCCCAGGCCTGTGCAGTGCACACGCGGTTTCTCAGCGGCCTAGCCTCCCGCGCCCTGGGGAGCTGGCGCGCAGCCCGCCCGCCCTCGGGGCTCCCCGCGGGCGTCTTCCTCTGCGGTCTGCAGTTCCTCGCGCACGACGCAGCTCCTAAAGTGGGCGTGGGGAGCAAGGAGGGCGAGCCCTTCCGTGGAGCCCCACGCCCCTCCTTCCGCGGCCGCCGCGCGCGCTCGGGTCCGCCGGCCAGCAGGGGGCGCGGGAGCCCGCGGGGCGCTAGCCGGAAGTCCCGCCTGCCGTCCCGGAAGTCGGGGGCAGAGCCCGCGGAGCCAGAACAGGCGGGCTCGGCGCCCAGCGTGCTCCCGTCGCCCCGGCCAACCCGGCCCCGCCGCCGCGCTGGCTTCCCGGGCCTCCGAGTGCTGGGCGGGGGGCAGCCGCATCCGGCTGCTGCAGGCGGTGGACACCGAGTACACGGCGGACTCGGTGGAGTGGTGCCCGCTGGAGGGCTACAGGCACCTGCTGGCCTGCGGCACCTACCAGCTGCGGGCGGAGGCGCGGCCCTGCCGCCCGGACGGCGAGGTGCGCGCCCCCGAGCGCCCGCGGGAGCGAGGCCGGAGAGCGCGGCGCGGCCCTGCTGGCGCCACGCTGGGGACGGCGCGGGGGGAGGTTGAGTCCTGGGGGCCAGCGGGACTCGGGACAGCGCTGGCCGGGAGCGACAGGCCGAAGCCGGGCCGGCCCAGGCGGTGGGCCGGTTTGACCAGCGTCCTGGGGGGCCCAGCACTTGCCGCCGTCCCCAAGAGGCGCGGCCGGGAGGAGGCGCTGCCCCCGGGCGGCTCCGGAGCCCGCCCTCCACCCCGTTGTCCGTGCGCCGGCCCCCGGGGGCTCACGGGGGACACGACACGTCTGTCTCTTCGCAGAACGGACCGAGCGCCGAGGCGCCCCCCGTCCGCCTGGGCCGCCTCTTCCTGTACACTTTCAGCGAGGACGGCTCGGCCTGCCCCCTGACTGAGGTGTGGCGACGGGAGACTTCTGCCGTCCTGGACATGAAATGGTGCGGCTCCCACAACGCCGCCGGCACCGCGAGTGCAGGGGCCTCGGCGCCTCCTTTGTCGGCTTCCGCGGAGTCGGACCGGCCTAGCCTCGGGCTTCGCGAGCCGGGGCGCTGGGACGTCGCGGCCGGCCGGGCTGGCTGCGCATGCGCAGGGCGTGACCGCCGTGCGCTCTCCCCAGGTGCCACGTCCCCGTGGGTGGCCACGTCCTCTTGGGCTTGGCAGACGCTGGTGGGGCCGTCGAGCTGTTCCACGTGGCGGAGGCCCAGGTCAGTGCGCGAGGCTGGTGGGGCCGAGCCCCCGCGAGCAGGGCCTGCCCGGTCTGGAGGCCTGGCGGTCCACGTGTGGACACCCCGGAGCCGGGCAGGGCGGTCACCGGAGGGGCAGCCCGCAGCCAGGCCCTCCTCGGGGGCACTGGCCACAGCGGCGGAGGGCTTCAGCAGACCGGCTGGGGGCAGTGGCACGGGGGCCACGCCTGAGACCTGGGCCCCAGGGCACTGCGGAGGCGGCCCCAGGGGCTGAGCGGGCCGGAGCTGCTGCGGTGCTTGACTCGGAAAGCAGCGTAGCGCCCCTGGGGGTGGGGTGCTGGGCAGTACTTCGGAGCTTGCAGGGGGCCTGGGGCATGTTGGGGTCCAGCGACACCCCGGGACCGGGAGGGCAGCGAGCTGCTCCTTCCTGCAGGCTGCAAATGGGGCGGGCGGCCCGGCCCCGGGCGGCCTCTGCTGGTCAGGCTCCTGCAGCTCTCCAGCCCGCGCCTTTCCTCGAGCAGGGCGTGTACACGCTGCAGCCGCTGTCCCGCTTCGCTCTCGAGGGGCAGTGCCTAGCCTTGTCCCTGGACTGGTCCACCGGGAGAGCCGACAGGTGAGGGCGGGGCCGGGGGCGTGTCCAGGCTGGGGGAGAAGGGAGGGGCTTCTCCGGGAGAGGCCGAGCTGGCAGCTCGCTCTCTGGCTGCCGGTCGTCCGAGGGGGCCCCTTGGGAGTGTCCCCGAGGCGGGGCTGAGGGCGCCTCGGAGACTTGTCTTGGGGACAGGGCGTCGCCCCGCGGCCCAGGGAAGCGAGGACTTCGGCGCAGCAGAGAAAGCTCAGCCGGTCCCCGCTCCCCCGGTGGCCCCGTCTGCAGCGCCGGTGACCAGCCCTTGAAGGTCGTCAGCAGTGACTCCCGGGGGCGCCTCCACCTTCTCAAGGTGAGCGAGGGGGACCCCGGCCTGCAGGTCGTGGCCACGTGGAAGGCCCACAACTTCGAGGCTTGGATCGCCGCTTTCAACTACTGGCAGACGGACGTCGTGTACTCGGGTGGGTGCGGCTGGGGGGCGCGGGCTGGGCCGGGCCGACCTCTGGGAGCCCCTTTGTGGAGGGGGCGCCTGCTGGTACAGCCGGGTCCCCAGCGCCAGCTCTTCCCTCGCAGGAGGTGTGGTTGCCACCAGCCGCGAGGCTCCGGGGCTGGCCCCCAGGGGGCGTGGGGTCCCCCACGCCCACGGGGCCGGGCCAGAGTTCGCCTTCCCACGGGGGGCAGGGCTGGCAGCAGCGCGGTTGCCGGGTGTCGTGGGGTGGGCTGGGGTGCGGGTGAGGGGCCGTGGTCCAGGGCGGGCGGCTCCCTCCTGCTGCAGGCGCGGCGCGGGCGGCTTTCTGGGCGGCCTCCGGGTGCTGCCCGGGAGAGTCGCACCCGGCCCTTCCTCCCGACGTCCGTCCCTGTGTGAGGACCGACCGGCGCCGGGTGACGGGGCCTCTGTCCACGCAGGCGGGGACGACGGCCTGCTGAAGGGCTGGGACACCAGGGCGCCCGACGTGCCGCTGTTCGTCAGCCAGAGGTGAGCCGCCCCGCCCACAGCCCCAGTCTGCCCCGCCCACACACACCCCCGCCCCGCCCACGCGCCCTGTCTGCCCCGCCCCACCTGCACGCCCCGCCCCCGCGCCCCAGCCCCGCCCACGCGCCCCCTGCGCAGGCATGCCGCGGGCGTGTGCAGCATCCAGAGCAGCCCCCTGCGGGAGCACATCCTGGCCACTGGCAGGTGAGCCCCACCCCGTCTCCCTCGCGCGGCCCCGCGGCATCGGGCACGGGCGGTCCCGGGCTGGCGGGCGTCACTGTCCCGTGACCGCCCGTCCGCCCCAGCTACGACGAGCACGTGCTGCTGTGGGACACGCGGAACATGCAGCGGCCCCTGGCGGACACGCCCGTGCAGGGCGGCGTGTGGCGGCTGCGGTGGCACCCCTTCCTGCCGCACCTGCTCCTGGCCGCCTGCACGCACGGCGGCTTCCGGGTCCTCGACTGCCAGAAGGCCACAGGTGAGCGGCCCCCCGCGGCCCCCGCGGGAGTGCCCTGCTCCGGGCGGCAGACCCCTCTTCCCGCCGGGCTCCCGGTCCCCCTCCCCCGGACTCCCTCCTGCTGCCCCGTTGCTGAGCCCCAGCCGAGGTGTCCCCGCCTCTCGGCCGGGCGCGCCCAGTGCAGGCGTCGCGAGACTCGGTTGCGGCACCCACGCCGTGCGGGCGGCGCTGCCCTTGAGGGGTGCCCGGTGACGCCCCTCGTCTGCCCTCGCAGAGGACAAGCAGGACACCTGCAACGTCTGCATGGCCCACACGCTGCCCGGCTCCCTGGTGTACGGCGCCGACTGGTCCCGGCTCTACTTCTGCTCCCTGCCCCAGGCCCAGCCGTCCCTGGTCGCCAGCCCCTGGCCCCAGGCCGAGCTGGCGGCGTCCCCTTCCGATCGGCGGGTGGATGAGAGGGAGGGTCGCCCCAAACTCCAGAAGCCGACCTCGCTGCAGCCGCTGGTCGAGGATGTGAGGAGCTGCAGCCGGCTGCGTGCTGCAGGGCCCAACATCTGCGGCAACGACCTCTACCTGGACGCAGCGAACTTGGACCTCAGCCTTCTGGCCACTTGCTCCTTCTACGACCACGTTCTCCACCTCTGGAAGTGGGAGAACAGCTGAGCGGGAAAGGGGGTGTTTGAAAGCATAAAGCGCACTTGCCCCAGCGAAGCCGAGGGTGCAGCCTGACTTTGTCCGTCCCCACTCCGGCCGCAGGGTGGGGGAGACCCCAGGCTGCTGGCCGGACACTCGGGGTCTGGGGGGCCGGGACAAGGGGGGGTTGCTCAGACGCCGTCCTAGGCACCAGTCACGTGGGCGTCCGCACACAGGCCCGGCCAGACCCACTGCGGGCGGCACTCGCGCCCCGGCCTCCGCACGCGTCAACCCCTTCGGGCCCCAGCACAGTCCGGGGCCACCCCGCTCTGTGCATTCCGAGGGAGCTGGAGCCGCTGTGGGGTCAGCAGCTGCTGTGATGGGGTGGGCTGGAGAGCACGCCCGCAGGGCCGCGCTTGGTCTGCTGCTGGCTTCTCAAACAGCAGCTTGGGGCCTCCCTGGTGTTGCAGCAGTTGAGCGCTGTGCTGTGGAGCTGTTGGCAGCGGCGACCCAAGTTCAACGCCCGGCCGGGGAGATTCCCACATGGCACAGCAGACCCCTCCTGCCTCGCCCACCGCTCCCCTCAGCAGTGTGTTTCAGTAGATCCACCTGTTCTGCTCCCCGCTCTGTCTCTGGTGAACCCTCTCGCGACCCCACGCCTCTGGCCTATACACCAGCTTGTAAGCATAAATAAATAAAAAAAAAAAGCAGCAGCTGTGGGCGAGGCCTCCCCACCCGGCAGCAGCCTCGGGAAGCGTCAGGAGAGACTCTGGGGCCTTGGCCCCAGGGGTGCGGTCCCTTCCCCCCCAATCCCAGCCGCTTTGGGGTCCACAGGGCTCTCCTGGGCGTGAGGAACGTGGGCGGACTGACCAGCGGGGTCCCGGGGTCCTCGGTCTGCAACCCTCCCCCGCACGGTGCTCAGCGACCCCTCGGGGCCTCGGGCTAGGCACTAGGGTCCCGCTGGGCCACTTTAGGAACAGACGCCACGACACCCTCCAAGAACCAAGGTCTTTAATAGAGACACAGCGGAAGCCGCTTCGCCAGGCGGCCAGCTTCGGCGGAGGCAGGTCGGGGGTCTTCGGGCGGGCGCAGGCCCGCGGCTCGGGATCGGCGGCGGCAGGTCGGGGGTCGCAGGCCCGTGGCCGGGGTCGGCGGCGGCAGGTCGCCCGGGCCTAGCGCGGGAAGTTCTTGGGGTACAGCTGGAAGAGCTTGCCGTCCTGGGTGGGCTCGAAGCCGTACTTGTCCAGGCGCTCGGGGTCGAAGGCGCCGTCCCGGAGGTCCCTCTCGATGGCGGGCGCCGCCGCCTGGAGGAAGAGCCGCTCGGCCGTCAGGGGCGCGTCCTCGCCCGCCGGCGCGCGGTAGCTCACGTAGGGCCGCAGCCGGAAGCCGGCCAGCTCGGGCACCACCAGCTCGGGCACCATGGCCGGCACCAGCACGAAGCGGCCGTCGCGGCCGTGCACGCCCGTGCCCTTGGCGCCGCGGCCCTTGCAGTGCGTGCGCGGGCCGCGCTTGCTGGTCCAGCGGCTCCCGCGGTCGGCGCCCCGCACCAGCACGCGCGCGGCCGCGCTGAGCAGGCCCATGGCGCCGCCGCCCGCCCGCCGCGCCTCCGCTTCGGGGCAGCTCGTGCTTCCGCTTCCGGTGCAGCCCGCGCGGCTCTACCGCGGGGCGGGGCGGCGGGGGCGCGGAAGTCTGGCGGGGCGGGGCGGCGGGGGCGCGGGCGTCGTGCGGGTCAGGGCGGCGGGGGCGCGGACGTCGGGCGGGGCGGGGCCGCGGGGGCGCGGACGTC